>JACCGJ010008725.1:57666-157991 GCA_013407085.1 Atriophallophorus winterbourni | reverse complement strand
AGTTACATCCCACATCCTCTACTATATTGTTCATGTACACCAAGAAAAGAAGAGGTCCAAGCACCGAGCCTAGCGGAACTCCAATTGTGACGTCTATTCTTCTGGAGAAGGTGCTGCCAACGCGAACTTGGACGTGTCTATCAGTAAGATAACTCCTTATCCAATTCAACAACATTCCCGTTATTCAATAGGCTTCGAGCTGTTTTGTTAGAATGTCATGGTTGACTCTATTGAAAGCTTTGGAAATATCGATGTAGCAAACATGTACAGCCTCACATTCGTCTAGTGCCTTGGTCCAATCCTCGAACGTTGTAAGAACGTTAGATTAACCGCAACGATTTCTTCGAAAACGATGTTGTTCTGCAGTCAAAATATTCTGATTTTCAAAATGTTCTCTCATGCGCGCAGTTACGAAGCGTTCCATTAATTTAGAGATCACCGGAATTAGCGTTACCGGTCTATAGTTTGCTGCGTCTGAACGGATACCACCTTTATAAATAGGAGTTATCATCACTGTTTTCGAATGCGGTGGTATTTTTCCTTTATGTGGGATGAGATTGAATAAGCACGTCAGAGGATCAGTCGAAGCAATGAGCAATATATATTCAATAATCTATCTATATATATTGAGCATTTCATGTTCACACTAATAAATTCCAAACTGATTGCGAATTTGATAAAACTTATATGGGATACAACGATTAGGATTGAAGACAAGTGAGTAAGACGTTGCTAAAGCATCATGGTATTTTTGGACAGAGTGAGTCAATCCATTAGGGGTTTGTACAGAGAATACGCCTGTTTGATTCTTAATCGCTCATTACTATATTGTAGCGAAAGTTAGGATTCTTTTCCATTCTCTTAAGCAAGTTCCATTGGAACTGCATGCGATCTTCTCTTACAAGAGTCGTGACGTGATTCCGTATCTTACAGAATCGCTTCCAAGTTGCTTCCGTGCCAAAATTCCTATGAGTTACACAAGACTCTTTTTTTAGCAAACTATTTCTTAGTTCTACTCCGGATAACAAACTGGTAGTTATGGTTGCACTTTGTGGTATAAAAATCGAGTTTTAGTCAATCTTCGAATTCAAATAATTTAGAAATGTATTGTAATATAAGCCCGAATCCATTAAATCAAACTCCTGAGTGTGTGCATCCTGGAGACTGATATTTAAGGATTGAAATTGTATTTTCCTGAATAATTTTGTCTATTTGCTTAATCGTTCCGCACTACATACATAATCGAAGACAAGCACCGCATGGTCACTCTTTCCCAGTAAAGAATATCCTCTACCAATGTTGCTTTAGGCATTAAGACAAGGTCAAGAATTAAAGGTTGGTCAAGACGCCGTCTGAGAGTTGGCTGGTCAACGTAGTTGTGCAGTGAAGCAATTACTATAACCTCCTTGAATGTATGTTCAAGCGAATGCAGGGAGTGTTCACTTCTATAAAACCGATGCGGGAGATTAAAATCGCCCATGCTTATAAATAGAGTAGTCTGGCATTTTGTGATGCATTGCAAGGATTCGATTAGTTTATCATTAAATGAGCTTTCAGATGATGGCGAGCGGTAAATGATGCCGATCTTACATTCATCTCCATTCATTATGTTTACTGAACACCATATCGTATCTGAAAGGCTGAGGTCAGGATGATCGATTATGCTACACTGCGCTACACATGCATGAAAGTAGACTGCAACTCCACCGCTGTAGGAAAGCAGAACTCGTGGCTTCCTGCGAGGTTCACCGCCTCCACAAGTATTGTAAACATATTGAATCGCCTTCTGTATGTGGTTATCGGTACTAACACAGATTAGGCGTTCAAGCATATGGTTGGCATTTACTTACTTGTCGTTATGGACACCCGGCCCACCGTTTAACGAGAACATCTCTACGAAGTAATGCGCTTGTGTCGAACAAAACCAAATGGTGCAGCTTAACTGGAAACAGCTGTCACCTACACAAAAGGAGAAATCATATTCGTTTATTAGAATCAAATGAATAATACAGTAAAATTCTCTGTCACCACATTGGCAATGTATGGAAATCTGTTGCAGTATTTGTTTGTGGGTAATCTCCGGCAATTACATCAGAAAAACAGACTGTCAAAGTGTTCATCTAATTTCGCCCCAAGTTAGTCTTGTAAAAGATTATCTAGTAAGGACTTGAGCCTCTGTCGTCTATCATGAAGACGAAGAAGAGTTCTACATCTTGATGACACGCCTCCCTAGACACGTTGTGAGACATGATCCTATCTTCACCGTTCTAGCTTGTAACGGTGTCCTCGGTACGAACTTCTTTGGTTTAGAATAGAAAATATAAGCTGAGCATGTTTCTTATGGCAAATTGTTCGAAATACAATAGTGAGAGCAATCCTTTGGGGCATTCTGTCAAGACTAACTTGTGAATTCTCTTGCGTGCTTTGACACGCAGCATCCGTTTTCCATGTCAATATGTTACTCCTTCGGATCTTTCGCGGCTTCTACTTTGATGAACTCAATTTTCACAAACAACATGGTGAAAACAAGGTATATGTAAACAAACCACGAAATTCAAATACACCGGGAATATTCCGTTTACTTCGGAACAAAGTAAACAAATTTGTCATCCAATACAAGTTGTACTTCCAAGAAGTGATATCACACATGATGGAGCTAAACCCCAAAATACTTTATCGTATGGTTAACGATCAAGCTAAGGTGAAACCTGGAATTGCGTCCTTGAACACGTCAGCTGGACCAACAACCGCATCAGAAACTGCCACGTTTTATTCATCTGTATTCAACCCGCGAAAACATGCCATAAACATCCCAAATCAAACAATTTCAACCACGGTTGCCATGAGTGAACTAAATGTCATGTCTAAACGCGTCCTTCAAGATGTATTTAATCTTAAAACCGGAATTACCCCTGTAATATTGAAGCAAAGTGCGAATTTGCTATACAAACCACTCATGTAACTGTTCAAACAAACACTGGCAAATGGAGTGATTCTTACAGATTGGAAACGCGGGATAATTTCTCCTATTTATAAAGGTGGAAATCGCTCCGATGTTTCTAATTACCGACCCGTTACTCTGTTACATGTGATTTCATAATTACTTGAGCTCCTTATTGTTGACGATCTAATGGAACAATTCGAAAATAATCAGTTGCATTCGAGGAAACGGCATGGATTTAGACGGAATTATTCCTGCTTATCAAATTTACTGCTAACGCTGGACGATTGAACACAATCGGTAGATAAAGAACCAGCAATACACGCAGGCTACCTAGATATCTCAAAAGCATTTGATCGTGTTGACCATGCCCTACTATTGCAGAAGCTTGAAAGGCTTGGTATCACTGGAAAGTTGTTGAATTGGCTAAACGACTACCTACAAACCGCACTACCAGGGTACGTGTTAACGGTGCATTATCAAAACCAATCGCAGCAACCTTTGGAGTTCCACGAGATTCCATCCTTGGTCCGTTCCTCTTTCTCGTTTACGTCAATGAAGTACCGGACATTGTTCGATGTAACACCACGCTATTTGCGGACGACATAAAGATATGGCGTTGTATCCGTAGCCCAGAAGACTGTCTGTTATCACATAAAGATCTTGATACGCTTCACAGCTTTTCGTTGAAGAACAAACCGCAGTTCAACTTCAACAAATGCAGGCTCATGAGTGTGGGGAATCGAGTAGAGTTAACATACCATATAGGTTCACATGTCCTTAAAAATTGTAGTGAAGAAAAAGATTTGGGTGTCTGGATATGCTCCAGTTTAAAAACCTCACTTCAAACTAACAGTGCCTTTAAAACAGCAGAACGTGTCCTCAATCTAATCAAACGGGTACTTGGGAAATTTTCGCCCAAGATATTCCCAAGGATCATGAATACATACTCGATACCAGTTTTGGAATACGGTGTGCAGTCATGGTCTCCGTGGCTCAAGAAGGATGTTGAACTTATTCAGCGAATCTATCCCCGCTCAACAAAACTAGTTCTCAGCATCCGAAACAGGACTTATAAGGAAAGGATAGCTCAACTGAATCTGTTGGACTTTCCCTATCGACAAATCAGAATAGACCTTATGTTACTTTACAAAGCATTCCATACTCCGAGCCATCCTTTACAGGATTTATTCACGCGAAGGGATACCAGAAATTATCGGACCCATGAATAAATGCTAGTGGTACCCCATTCCCGCCTGAAATGTAGAAGGTATTTTTATTCTGTCCGTGTCTGTTTTACTTGGAACTTACTCACTCCACTATCTTGCATGAATTTAAAACGAAATTAGACGAAATTTTATTGAATTATTCGTTTCCCGAACATTTATATACTGCTTAATCTAATTCCTTATCTTGTTTACACACCTACATTTCAATTTTTACCATCCTATGGTTGTTGTTGAGCTTGTTGCTTATTGATGCGAAACATTGACTGTCAGGCAGACGGATGTTCATTTGTAGATTTCTGTTTAGAGTACGTCGTTCTAGCCGATATAGCGGCAATTAGTTACAATAATTAATATGTCGACTTCGCGTTGAATAATTGCTTGCTGCAACCAACTTTTGAATGTAATTGAGTACATAATAATGAAAATAAAGTTTGCAATGAATCGGTTATAGTAAGTTTTTGGTAACGTTTTCGCGGTAGGTCCGAATATTTCAAATACTTTAATGAGTAAGTACGCTTGTCAAGAGAGTTATGGGGAAAGTGTGGCAGCGAACGTCACAAAGATACTCTATTGCAGCCGCCGCTCTACTATATTGATTGTGAACTGAAAATCGCAGCGGTAGTGCCGCAAGTCACTTTTAGATGAATTTATTCCGCTTGGGTGACAGGTGTTGGTTCAAAAAATTTCACAATAATTATTTCGCGGATATCGCTACTCAGGGTTAGACAGTAGTAGAGAATAAACAACACACTCATAAAGAGTGAGTGTTGTGTTGTTTATACAACACAACAAATAGAATTTTTTTGTTTACTTACAGCTTTTGTTGAAAGTTGAACATTCGAAATTCCTCAATATAAAGATTTTTAATGTAATGTTATCGACAAATCTCACGTAAAAGGCGGTGCCGTGACCAGGATTCGAACCTGGGTTCTTGCGGCCACAACGCAATGTCCTAACCACTAGACTACCACGGCGCACATATCCTCTTATTATGTTTTTATATCAACTTGAAATAAATTCTCTTTGTTTTTTCTTAATGTGCCGTTTGATAGATGAATGTTGTGTGAAGCGGACTGCATGTTCAAACGCATTGTAAACAAGGGGGAAATAGCTCAGGTAGGACACCGTTTTGGGAAGACTCTAAGTTTTGTTGAGGAAACTTGTCATTATTGTAAAATCAGTCATGTCAAATACTGCTCATTCTGTGATGTGCTTTGTTGATTGCAAATGGCAACGAACGACAACCTAGTGTGAGGCAAAATATTCATTTGCATGCTTTTCCGTCATTCACACCCCTAGTGTGAGGCAGTTTTCCTATCATGGCTGAGTGTAAGAAGTTTATTCCCACAGCGATGTTTGGTCGTTATCCAGCAGAATCTGCCGTAACAGTGTTTTGTGATTTCATCTAAACCTCTTACCTACTCGGAACATAATATGCGCACTGGATAAAACCGGCGGAACCATTTTAATGAGAAAATGAAAAGTTAACGTTAAACGAAGAGAAGATGGGAAAGCAGAAACCGGAACAACCACGCATGATTGACGAATTTCTCAAATTGATACATGCACAGTTTAAAAAAATTCAATCAAAAATTGTGCGTGTAAATCGAACAACTGCAACCAGAATGTCGATATCTGGACACGGGCTGTCCAGTAATGTAGTGACCGATCGAATTGCTATCCCTCTACGCAAACCCCTTAGTGTGAATACGTTGTACAGAATTCTCTTTATTAGGCGATAGCCTTACAAACGAGGCCAAAGAAAATGCGGGCTTTTCTTTCCTATACGTCCCAACATGTTCTTAGGCTCATAAATATTTATTGACCGGTTCACATAGAAGACAGAGTGTGGTGCACCAGTGAAGGGTGCCTATTTATTCTTTGATTTATTCACAGATGATATGCGGGTAAAAAAGCTATGATTTACAAGACTCACAAAAATGTACATCGGGTCGGATGGTAAAAATATCAAAAAATTGTTAAAGATTATTGTCAAACGTGAAAGCATGCTCGTCCATATGTGCATCTAGTGATTTTTTTAAGTGTCAATGGTTCCAGATTGTACAACCTGAGTAGGTAAATTGTTCCACAATTGCACATTGCGAACGAAAAATGCGTATTTGCAGCAGTTCAACATGCTATGCTGTTGGTACAGTTTAGAGCGGTGATGGGTGTTGTGAGAAAGATGTAACAGATGGCTGCGTGGATGGCTTATTTGATTGTTGTGTAAGTTACGCACTTACAACTAGAAAACTATAAACAAATTGATTAATTTACTTTCTCTTACGCTGTGTTTCGGGGTTAAACGTGCTTAATGTCTGAAAGAGCGTTTGGTCGTTAAGCTATTATAACAGTTGACCTCGCTGTGTGTGTATTTTAGATCACTCCACTCGATTCATAATGCTGCACCACTTAGACGCAAAAATGTTGTATCGCTTCCTTCGCCTTCATATTTTTTCTCGTTGTTATACAACAATCAGTAAACAGAATCTTCTATTGGATAGTTTGTAAGTGTTAATAAAGAACCTTCATGGACACTGCATGGCCTTATGGCCCTTGAGTACATAACAACAAGCTAAGCGAGCATAGAGAAAATGACGACTTATGAACGATTTCCGTGATTTCATGACAAAGAATGCACGGCAATTTGCTTTGATCGGGAATTTCAAATCTATGGTTAAACACAGCGAACATCACGGGTCGATACGTGTATTTCTTTATGATAAATCAATTGTTTTATTTACATCCGTCCCCGATAACTCATATAATTTAAGAGTAACAATCTTCACGCCATACTTCCAGTTTACCTAGGATTAACAAATTTCTATAAAACTGAAGGTTTTTCCGCTTATGGCCGTGTCCTCCGGTTGCTTTGGACTCGTGCAACATTGACGCTGTTTCTGCGACGCTGGCTTCAACGCGTCATCATTCGATTCTATCACATGAACGCAATGAACCGGTCAAGCAGAAGGGCTTGATGAACTCTGCTTTGAGTCTCCTGTGCAACAACAATAAGTTCCTTTGTCATTGCACGATTCGGAACTGCACTCTGAAACAATTTCCTTATCGAGAAAAACCAATCATCTCATAGAAAATGTATTTCTTGTGAAAGAAAATGCATGCGAGAAAATAATGCAATGAAAATAAGCGAGATAAGGTTGACTGGGCCTTATCGAGTTGGATATTGAGTAGGAAAGTGGCTGGAAAATAATAGAAACGTATGAACATTCGGCTGATTCAGAACAAAAATTAATTTATTATCCCATGTCAAATTATACTTTAGTATGACCAAAGTGATGTGTTCTCCACTACCGGTTTCTGGCTGTTTGCCGTCATCAGGTGGAGACAGCAAGATTAGGTTCAGTGAGCCTAGAAACAGTCTATACCTTAGTATGTTTTTCTTGCCATAGGAATGTGAGATATGACCACTTTAATTACAAATTCTACGATCATTTGAAGTGCGCGGCCATTGTTTCCTTGGGCCTTCCTTGGCCGCATATCGAACGCTACTGTTCAAACGCAATGTAGCGCAATACCTTCGCTTACCGCCTACATCTGACAGATACGATTGCGGGCCAAACTTAAAACGAATATTTTGTTGTCACACAAGCGTGAATAGGACACCGGAAGCAGTCGGACAGTTCACACCGTAGGAAATGTGAGATGTCATATTGTACATACTGGTTTATTTTAGTTAAGACGAAGCCAATGCCATGATTAATACACAGGGGAGGTCGTGGAAGAGGTCGGTGGTGATGCGGGACGACAAAGTTTATGGCGATCTTGAAGGTGTTTGCATTGTTGTCGAAAACAGCTATACAAAAGGATGTGTGCGTGTGCGTGTGTGTGTGTGAATGCTTGTGGCACCAATTGACAGTGGGATTAGTTGATTGTGTCGTGGATTAATAAAGCCATTGGAATAAAATGAAAAATGGATGGCTCACACTGTGTAACTTCTAATCTTCAACCACTTGCCAAATAGGCATCACAACAATGGTTTGATATTGATTAGTACATGTTTATCATCAACAGGGACAACACTACAACGATAGCCTATGCTGGATGCTTAACTGCCATACAACCATGAAAAAAGTAAAATCTTAAAAGATGGAACGGGCGGGACTAAGACAGCTACGGAATCTATAGAAGAGTAAGTGCAAACAAACTGGGATGAGATATCTACACCTCGAACGGAACAGGCATTTAATCAAGCTTCGTAAACAAGTAGAGCGATATTAGCACAACCCTTTCCTTGTGGCTTTCACTGCCCAGCAACATAACAAGCTTTCATCGTCACTCCACTTGACAACATACAAGATTAGCTAGTCCATTTACGCTTCGCGCCAAGAAAACTAGCTATAGGTAAACGACATCAACACTACGGACGATTAAGGTTCATTGGTCAAATTGCTCAATGTTTGAGGTTATATTAAAAGAACGATGCATTTTCCCTTGCTCGCCAAGTAGTGGTAGAATGAGGGAAGCACAGAGAACAACGAGCTCCACAACGATGTTAACGAGATGTACTCAAACAGCGTCTTCCTGCATGTTATTCAATTGGTATAAAGAATCTGCAATTTTAGCTTGAAAACCTGTGCATTTCTCTCGGCATACCAAGTATGTATAACAATGGATCCAGGATGTTCATGTTTATAAGGATCTCGGTGTTGACAAACATGAAAATAATAGCTACAATTTCGGTGTGTTGCCATGACACACGTGACTCACCAAGGTCGAATTTTCATGAACCAAATTCACAAATCTCTGTTTGCTGACAAGAAGCTTCGCCAGCCACCCCGGTCGTCTAGTTGACTGCGCAAGAACACAGTTCCATCTGCTCGGCCATGGCTCCATTGATGCACCGAGCTAATTCTAGTCCCGGACGGAAACCTGGTGGAAATACCTTCTGGCAAACGGTATGGGAAAATAGCGTTCTTTATCACTCTCGGTAGCAGTGTTTCGAACAGATTCAATGCACACGTGATGTGAGCGAATGTTGGGCCAGCGATCGTGAGACGTCTTCGTGGAAGACCTTTGATGAAGGCGCACGTGGGGTCCAACTCGCTCAGGCGGATCTGTGTGCCGGACTGACGTTCGATGCACTTGATTCGCCGATCCGCATACGCATCGCGTGCACATCGGGTTTCTCTCACCTCGCGGACGTGCTCGGGATTTTGAATGCGAGCGACTTTGTCCATGAAGGCTTTTCTTCTGAATGGCATCAAATCCTCGTCTACCTAGAGAAGTAAGCTTCATTTAATGAACATGGTTTTCCTTTACCGGAAAATTATAACTGTGAAATAAACATATAATACCGTGGATGTACGAAGTGCATTAGCGATGAGCGCTATTCACGAGCTTTCGAATGACACGCAGAACTCCACCTTCCGGCACAAGAGCAAGAAGCGCCGAAAAGATCGAATACGACAATTGCGAACTCATAATATTTCAGGTTTCGGATTGAGTGCATTCGAACGATTCTAGCGACAACGTCAGCCGCAATCGAACAATATGCAATTCGTCAATGTCAGTCAAACGAGCCCTGTTTGGCGAGGGCTTGATTTGTCCCGGTTGGCACGAATATCGATTGACAAATCGGATCGAAGTGACAAACGAGAAAGGCATGCTTGAGTATCAGTGCTGTGGTTGGCCTATATAAGATAGCCGTGTTTTGTTATTTGTGCGTTTGACCAATCGGCTTTCTCTTGTGTTGTGGGGGGCGTGGGTGAAAGCCATTAGTGTTGGACAGGTTGACCTCATAGGTGAATCTGAGACGCGATGGATGTGCGTGCGTGCGTGCAAAGCGGGGGTGTAACACGGTTAATGTTGGGCTGATTACCCGAATGTCGCGACAAATAGCAGGATGTTCGCTATCACACCCGGCTTCTCTCAACAAGATAAATGCCACAACATAAATGATTCGCTAAATGTCACAAGAGGTTTAACATTTTGCATGCAAAAATAGTTTGGAAACAGCCATTTTAATTTCTTTTTTTTTCTGACGCACAAACCCCCTGTTACGCCAAATGTGTCAAACTTGATTGCGCAGAAATATTTCAAGCAACCGAGATTACATCAGCTGATTAATCGATTAAAATCAGCTATAAATGCTAATAACAACGGTGCTAAATTTATTTAACAGACCGTTTTAGATTCTTTCGCTAAAAACAATTTTAACCTAAAAATAAATGAATAAGCTAGCACAATCCGGCCCCATGTTCATAGACAGATTCATAACTCAAATTCAACTCAAATTTAAAATGTTTCACTGTGGTCTAAGGATAACAAAAAGGGCGTTCTTACCATTTCTATGGATTTGATTGGCTAACTAAGCTCCCCCGTATGGGTCGGTTATCCAAAGATAGCTTGAGAAATTCTTGACTAATAATGCTTTCGAATCATAGCTGAAAGCAACTTTGTGCCTCCTCACAAAAGCTCTTGCTTCGTTTGATCTCGATATCATCAGCAAGTTAATTTCAACCTACATTCCTCCCAATGCTATATAAACATGGGATGGTTGAACAAAGATATTCAGTTAATAGAAAGTCCATAACATACAGGGATAAAGTATGTCCTTGGAGTTTCTAACTAGCCTTATAAAAAAACTGACCATACTGAACATCATCTGACTGTAAGCGTTGAAATATATTTCAAACCGAACGGGAATCAATGGATATGATAGGGAACAAAATTCAATATTTAACTACAATAATTTGACTAGTTTAAACTTTCCTGAAAAGTCCACACACCGTGTGAAATAATCAAGAGCAAAATCAGTCGGTGTATTCGACTGTATACCCTAGAAATTATTTGGTTGAACAAATATGCCCCCCAATGGCCGTTGCCCGGCTTGCTTATGTGTGAAAATTGGGTCATACAGCTGTGCGTAATTGCGTATTTGCAAATTCTAACGCAACATACACCATATTCACAACATTGACAACATCAGCGATTTCGAGGATAAATCCTCATTTGTAAATTGAAATTTAGCTTTTATGTGGGGACTAATCTAAGTCCCACAAGTGGCGCAATGCAGCGCCAATGACTGTTTGGAATATTTTTCAACATTCCAATAACAGCACGCTGGCTAATTTTTGATTGAAGCTTGATTTTTATCAATAAGTAGTATATGACGTTCGAAAAGCAGGGCGGAACCACACAACTGGTTTCGCCGTTATTGCCGCTCATCAGATATGCGTATCCGTGACCTGACATTCGAACGCTGATCTGACTTTGTGCAAAAACCCAATTATTTGCGACAACATCTTTAGTTGCTTTTACCGAGTAAAAAGCGGTGTGCGATTGGATATTTCCTAAATAGCCAATGGTGAGATATTTCTAGCTTAAACAACCAATCAGTTCACATTACACTGGGTGCGTTCGAACATACTTTAAGGGGGGTAAAGTACTTTGAACGACTGGCATTTAAGCTTTGGAGAGAATCTAGTTTTGACGCACAAGCCACGCTGGTTAACAAAGACATTAAATAACAGGAACGGTAGAGCTCAAAGTGTCGTGGTCACTATCGCGAATTTTAGATGAGACTAAACAAATAAATGAAACAATTGCTTTGGTTGATTATTAACTACGGATATGCCACGCATTAGCTTCAAACCGCTCAAACTCAAATTAATCCGATTAATTACCGCTGTTTCTGCCTGGTGCAAGATTTCATAAGCGATTATAGCACACATTTTGAGACATGATAATCAAAATTTCGACCACAAGTTCCGTATCCTTCACGTTAACTTTAGCGACCAATCGGGCGAATAAGGGGCGATTTTTAATTTATTCGTAGTACACATGATACAGTATTTGTAGAATATTTTAACTGAACATAAACAAGTACCGTGTGGAATCTCTCGGAGAAATGACTTATCCTAAACATTTTAGAGGTTTAATTGAATCATTATAGCTTGGAGCTTTTCTGTTTTAGGCGTTTTCCTTAACTCGAAATGGTGCTTCTCATTAAGTGTCCGTTTGGAATGAGGTCTTGGAAGGCGGTTCTGGCCAAGCAACATTTATGACACAGAATGAAAGCGAAGCTGCGACGCGTTCGTCAAGACAGTCTGTTAATGGTGGTAATCAATGCAACTAGGAGTACCTGCACAGAACTAAATTACTGCATAATTGCATGTTCTCCCGGTTCAATCAAAAAGCACCAGGCCAAAGAGTGATATCGTTTGGCAGGTAGATGAATCAATTGGAAACTAGCGTGCTGCCCTACCGACATTTGGCGCTAAGCGTCACATGGAAGCTTTTGCGTCTAAAGAGTTCCCGGGAGCATTGATAAGACGGGACTAAATGAATCAAGGAGTTTTACAAAGGATTTGGTAGTAGATTGAAAGCTTATCTGCTAAAATGAAAAACGCGTTCAACTGGATGGGATCTACGGACCAATGAGGACACGCTAACAGCTAGGGCACGCAATAATCCTAGCGAAAGTGGTCGCACGCAGCAGATAAATTCGAATGATGCTTAACACCAACTCGCTTATAATGTCATCTAGTTTGATGACGAAACAACCACAAGCTCTGAGAACAACTACCAACTTAAATGAAGAACCATGTTAACAATTATTCGCTCGCATAACAACTCAGTTTGTCAATCTAGTTGATGGTAGCAGTCAAACATTTTATCACCTGGTTTTTGAACGGTGCATACTGCCGATTCGTACAATCTGACTTTGTTGAATATTTTTTCATTCCTTCTTAAGCCATGGGGCTCATATGGTGAGGCTAATAGCCTGTTGCACCGGTGACCTCAACTCACCCACTCGACAGTGTATAATGTTTTCCCTATTATTTTTCAGCTATTGTTCGTACTCATTTTACACGTGGGTATAATGAAAATCTCATCCTCCTCCTCCTCCTCCTCATCATCATCATCATCATCAAGGAGAGCACGACATCGGTATCAGGTACCGAATGCTTAGCTGCCATACAAAAAAATCCGAATTGATAGGGGAACGAAGGGACTTAAATAACGACGGAAGAAGAGTAAGCACAAACATCTGGGATAAGGGATGCTTGGTTTGAACAACAATCCATAGTTGCGTGAATCTGCATCACAGCTGCCTTGCAAGAGGCGCGGCTACCAGACACTGGTAGGCGAAACAAAAAATATTTATCCGGCTGTCACAATATTGTAGTTCGAATTCCCTGGTTGATATTAACTGAGTAAAAGAAGTGTGTGCATGTGTCTGTGTGTGCGCGCAGGGATATCCACGTGTTTACACGCGATTGAACAGGTCGTTAGTGTCATCCTTATCCAACCGTGTACTTAACGTCATGTAAAGCAAATTTCGGTAATGACCCGCATCATGTTCCCATAGAATTATAGAGAATGCATTGATCGGTTAGCCTAATAGCCCTCGAGGGACAACTAAATCGGCGAGAACTCCACCACTGGTTTATATGATTTTCGTACGTGGGTACGTGAATTTCGAGGGAAGTTGAATTGGCCCGATCAAAGATGTGAGGAGGATGATCTTCGAAGTTTAACGCGGGAAAGATTTTGCTAATTACGACCACGATCAACCCATCACATTTTCGATTCCCAGACCACTGGAGGCAAAAAGTAGTGGGAAGAGATTCAAGTGACGAGAAAAGACAGCATTGAATGAAATACCCCCAGGTCGCTTATCCCTTGGCTGGGGAGCAAGTTTGGCGGAGGTCTTTGAAGAAAAGTTTTACTCACAAGGCATACCAAGTTCTTGGACAATTTTTCTCACAACTATCCTGACAAAATGGTTTTGACAGTGTGAAAATAGCACCTGCATAAGACGTTAGAGATGAAGCCAATGACAACGTGTTGTGACTTAGTACCAAACAGGTGCAGCATTGAAAGTTGTTTCTTAATCGCCTGTGGTTCGTGCACTGCCTTTGTGAAAGATTATTTTAAAATGAAGGCGATGCCCTTGCGCAAATTAGGTGTAAACTGAATTCAGATCAAGCGATAACAAGCAAACACGGCGTCGAGTCTATTGATAGGAAAAAAATAAGTAGGATAACTTCAAGATTCAAGAATTTATGGTCACAAAAGCACATAGATTCACAATTACCATATCATAGTAAATATTCGTTCAAGAAAAAGGTAAAAAATAAACTTGTAATGTGAAGTATAGTCCAGTTGAATACTTAGCATGAGTCAATACGTCTTACGTAATAAACTGCGAGTTATCAAATACACATGGATGGCATGCGTGGATTGTGTAGCTAAACAGATTCAGAAGCAGGAATACTCCTAAATAAAGCGCGGGTTGAGTGCCTCGAAAGAGGAAATTCGGTTTTGGATTGAAT
The DNA here is from genome assembly GCA_013407085.1 of Atriophallophorus winterbourni. NCBI lineage: Eukaryota > Metazoa > Platyhelminthes > Trematoda > Plagiorchiida > Microphallidae > Atriophallophorus > Atriophallophorus winterbourni. The sequence goes on along the minus strand of JACCGJ010008725.1, from coordinate 143,520 downwards.
TCACATGTCAGGACAGATATGCTATAGATTTTTCTCGAATCGACAAGGCGAAAGCTGGGTTTTCTCGACGAACCGGTGTTCCAGCAAACATTTTAGATCGAACTATCCAATATGTATTGCAACACCTAAGAAAATGCATTTTTGACTGGACCAGTTTATTGGAAAGAATCACGAGTTACCTCTGAATCAAGGGTGAGAGAAACAGGTTAAAAGCTTCAAAGCATACCGATGGGATTAATGTATATAATATAAAATTCCTCAATAAATAAAAAATGGAAGCAATTCGTGAGCATACTGGCTAGAGTTTGGAATATTGGGCGTTAATGATAAACTAGATTTGGGTGAACATTGTAGGCCCTGCGACGTCACTCGCGACCATTGGTAATAGTAAATTTGTGAATATAATGACTACAACTACCTTATTCGCACAGCCCCTTTCGGTGACGCTTGGCTTATTCTGAACGAGAAGCTTTTCGCAGATGCAATCCGAACGGCAATATTCAAGTAAAATCCAAGTTGTTTGCCAAGTGCAGGTTACAGAGCATGTTCCCTAAACTATGATAGCGCCGCTTACACCAGCTGGGTTGTCTGCAGAATGGAAAGAAAGATATATTCTATGATGTTGAAATCAGGAAGTTGACCCTTTGCAAAGCGCACTTGCGGTACAATGATATTTGCAAATGAACTACGAAAGCTTTTGACGTGGTCCCCGAGAATTGGGAAGCATATGTTCTTGCCAGCTCACTTTGAAGACCGTGTGAACAGCGTCATTTCGAGGCTAAAGAATAACAGATGCTGGTCTCGGCTGCTGAATGTCGATCACACCGCTGGCGTGCATCTGTCGCCACTTGACCGAGTACTGTCCATCGCTATGAGCGCTGCGGTAGAGATTGGTCCTCTCGAATCGGACTGTTTAGTCATCTAAAACGCTGCGGAGCATGGAACCGCCACTGCTTGTCATGTACATCCACGATGGACATCGACCGAAGGAAGCTAACATCAGCTGCGAAACGTGTATGCTCTGAAATTAAGTAATATAGCCGCGAACCGAATTAACCACCACACATTCGGGTTTATTGTAGCGCACAACTTATATTTGAGTTATTTTGTTTTTGGAACTAAAATAATGCAGCAAAATCAGTGAAACAAACTAATTACTATAGGTAGTTGGTTATCTTACTTATTTGCTATAGACAACCTGATAATTGTCCTTTTATAAACTCTATACTTAAACCCCGAGCCGTGGTTCGTGATAAAACTGCTACCAAAGAAATAACATGTATAAAGTGACAGGTTTGGTCATTGTAAAAATGATCGAAAGCCATTAGATTTTACTAAGCTGTGGTTAATCAATTACTCCAACCATAACGGTCGAAAATAAATTTCTCATGATGTACACAAGATCGAAAGCATGTACTCTACCCTTAAATCCTGGAGAATTTCAATCTGTTTTCCATGAAATACGGACGATACCGGGAAATCTCATACTACTTTAACAGTCTGAGGACATCGAATTATCACTACTTACGCAACAATTGAGAAAAGAAACTTCCGTTTGAGTTTTTGTCAATTAAAAGAATCTTCCGGAAGATGTTGTACCTGCTCCTTCTCCCAGTATAACTAAACGTACATTTTCTTGAAGGTCATTATCGTGTCATAACCACGGATATGTGTTTACCGAGTCTATTGCAACAATGAGTCCACTTTCTATGCAAACCACATTTCTAGTCTCTTTTCCCAATTTTCTTAGCTTACCATCATTTCAGATAAATTACCCTGCTCCGAAGGATGTGGTGGGTAGCTGTTATTCTCTACCTGTTCAAATGTCACAAGGTTTAGGCTGAACGCGAGTGTGGTAAGCTATTAAGCATGGCAAATCCGGACTTTACTCAACTTTATCTTTTTGATCCAATGTAAACGTGACTGTGTGATTTTTTTAAGGCTTCTCGTTTCTTATTTGTTAACAAAATATTAAACTATTAAAATGTACTACATGGTAGTACACTCATTCAAGATATCAACATCATATTTGAACCCGCATTGATATGCATAACCGAGTATTTCAGAACTCACAGTATGCGAAGGGAAATATACAAACACGCAGTAGTGGCACGCGTGTTTTCGACAGAGTGCCAACGTTTTTGGACTGGCGTTGTCGAGGTCACGAGCGGCTGATGGGTCTGCATCCAGTAGATAGTTCGTATAAGTACTAGCTGTTCCGCTCTCATCATCTCCATGTCCACTTCCACCACTTATATCATCGTCATCATCAGACTCGGGTTCCAAATCCAAATCGTTAATATCGATTTCTGGTTTCTTTCGTCTCCGATCCATTGAACGCATTAAAGACGGGTATGTCCTGCTGGACTTGTTCAACGTATCTTCTCGTCTTGATTGTGAAGAGGAAGCTGTCATGGGCGAGGAAGAATACGGTCTAGGAGCGTTTCGCGGATTTGGACTAAAACTGGGATTCATGTCCATACTCCCAGGGCGTCCACTCATCCGACGGGTAGTCGTTGATGTTGTGGGTGTTCCAAGCTTGTTAGTTGGGCTACCAAACAGATCACTTGCACGATCGGACAAAGTTTTCACATTCGGAGACAGTTTTGCGTTCACATCCTTGGATTCGTCGACATATTCGGTGTTATGCAAATCTGACATGGTCGAACCTCCACGCTGCTCTGATTCAATGTAGTTCTTTCCAGTACGAGATCCAGATGGCGAGTTGACTTGCGGGGAAGACAGCAAGTCACTTTCACTTCCGACTGCCTTGTTCTGATTTAAATCATTCGGGTTATAGGTTGCTGATTCTTCACTGGGCATGTACTTGTTCAAGATGCCCACAGCACGAGAAAAATTCGAATCCAACTGAAGCAGGATTTCTTTCGCTGATCTTGTTTCACTATTAGAGTCATTTCTCGACCTCGGCGGTGTGATGGGAACACGACGCAAAGATTGCGTGGTTTTCTTTATCAGAGGTCTGCCAACAGGCATATTCCCCGTCTAATGAGATTATTGATCGGTAAGTTTAACGATTTATTTTTGAATTGCGGCGTGATCATTAGAGCGGCTTCCAGCAGCGAAACGTAGAAGTTGTGTTTAACATTCTATCGGACTATAACGCTGGACAACAAACGATGAATAAACCATTTAACCCCTTTGAATTTCTGATGACAGTGTTCTCATCCCAACTGACATTAGAACGATTACGTTGGAGGACAATGACAAATTAAAAATCTTGCAAGCCGATCCATCGTCGCGATATCAAATCATCACATAGTAAGAGGCACTACTGACGTACACTGTTCATTGGTAAATCCCTCTATAGTGATGTCAGATGGATAATTCTTAGGAGTTTATCAAATCTCTATTCCACAAGGGTCCGTAAAATTTACATTCTTCAGCAACACTACTCGAGGCACAAGATGTTGAACACTAAAAGAAGCTCGAGAATCATTTCAACCCCAAGGGATCGGAAAATCGTTCACTAAGATTGTGGCCAAAGTTGCAAGGCAGTAGTGAGTTTTCGTTCGCAACTAATTAAAGGCAGTGAATAATTCAGCACTCCACTGAAGGTAGTTGAAACTCAATTACACGAAAGGTTGTCTACCGTGTTCATAATCACAAAAAAGCAACCAATTGCGTTGTACATAGGTTGCTTGTACTCACCTTTGAGCTACGGTTGCTTCATTTTTAGGACAAAAACTGCGTGCTCCAAATGCGTTTCGTTGATAGATGGTTGAGCATGTCATTATTGACCGGCAAAATGTCAGTGCAAAAGATCATTATTGTGCAAAAGCCTGTCACTCGTACGCTAGGCTAACTATTGGACGATCACATAAATGGACAACGTTTAGACAGAGGAGGCCTAGTACAATCGAATAGAATCAATGATGATGAGCAATGTAGTAGAGAATGTTTGTGACAAATCGGGGAATCATATTCTTGAAGATGACTGTTTTTAATCAATCAGTTTGAGCGTAATTTATTGGTATCGCTTCGCTTCCGACACAGAAGTTTCGTCAGACCAAGGGTATCAGTACGAATTGCATTCACCTGACCAATCCCAAGCTGGCTCAGACATGCGCAGGCTGTGGTGGGCGCATGAGCTTGTTCAAATAGACAGGTGAGATTGAGATCAATTAACGCATCACCACCCCTACATGTTGCATAATCCCTCAATTGTTTTGGCCGTTGCAGGCGTGAATGAAATCTGCTGACAGATTCGCTTGATTGCGTAATCGGTGTACACACCAGGGGTCACGCACGTTAATGTTTGTCCGCTGCAGAACCGGACGCCAGATTGTGGAGATATCAGCCCCATCCACCTTGTTGACCAGTGATGGATATTCACTGGAATTGCGTGGCTGCTTACCGATTCACATTTCGTGTTCGTTATCCCAGTACATAGTTCTCTGGAGGTTTGCTTGATATACACTCCTGATCAAAACTTGCATTTGAAGTGCGTTAATAAGGTACGGAGCGTTCTACTCCACAATCTGGCGTCCGGTTCTGCAGCGGACAAACATTAACGTGCATGACCTCTAGTGTTGGCATGGATTACGCTATCGAACTAATCGATCAGCGGATGTCCTTCACACCTGTCACGAACAAAACAATTAAGGCATTATACGCCATGCAGGTGTGGTGGTGGTGCGTCAATTGATCTTAATCTCGCCTGTCTTAACAAGCTTAGCGCCCACCACGACTTGTGAAGGTCATAGCAAGCTTAGGATTGGTCATGTGAATGCAATTTAGACACGATATCTGATCAGTGGCATTTGCACACCGAAAGAATGATCTATGTTCACCAGTCGAGAGCAGTATTTGCTGTTCCCCAGCTTGGAGTTGACGCTGTACACACGTTCTCCAAAGTAAGCGGTCAATAGTAAGATCTTCCCAACTCGTGGGGACCATGTCAAGAGCTTTCATATCTTTTTTCAAAACGGCCTGACCAAAGGTCGAATTCAAGGAAAGTTGCAGAAATTAAGCCTCAAAGGACAGACACTACACATTACCTAAGCTCAGAGGGTCCTGTAGCCAGGTAACAGCAAGCGTAGCTGAACGACTTCGACTCAGTCTCCCAACAGGGGAAACATTTGAGGCAGAACAAACATCGGAGCCATGCACGTCGCCAGAAATACGCGGATTCAATAAAAAACATCAAAAATTCGTACAATACATTTATTTTGTATTGAAAACATCAAGCGAGCAATTTTAAGCCTTTGAAATAAGCCTGAACTTGAGATTTGGGATATGGTCTCAGTGCCAAAGCGGTGCTACAGTTTTCCGGTTGTTCCACCCACAAATAATGGTCAATTTGATTCTCCGACAGTCTGGAAGCCAGCGCATTCAGGGCACCCTCGTCGGCAACTCCGAGTACCACTTTGTGCATGCGTGGCAAATTATCCAAATACACCCCCGTGTCTGGATGTTCACGGAACGAGTGTAATGCTGCGGTAGCGGCGTGGCAACCTTGAGCGACCACTGCCCCTAGCGGCCACTTCAATGAGCTGAATAGGTCAGTCCGGACAACAATGTATTGCACAATTGCGGCATTCATTGCAGGAAAAATTGCGACATAGACAGGGACTGGAACACAAACATTAGCACAGAAAGGTATACGAGTATGGAGATATTCTAAAGTGCAGGAAAGAGCGGTAATAAAATATGATTAGATGATCTAATTGTTAGCGCAACTCAACGCGATAACAGGACACCAACAAATCCAGGCTGCACTGGAGACTGACAAACATAAAGCGGGTACACCCAATCAAGTGCCACTCAATAACCCATCGAAACAGCGAGGAATGGAAGGGAAGGTTGTTATACTAAGCCAGGGTGTGAGATGCCACTGGCGTGTGTGGCTTTTGGTTATATTGCAGGTAGAGCAGTGGTGTTCCACGAACGTAAAAACTGGAACTCACAATCGAAAGGCCAACTGTTTAAGATCCAATGAGTCACGTTTCACTCACTGCAACTGCGATCGAGGCTTTTCGATGGAAATCATATGCGTCTACGGTGACGTTATTCACGCATTAGCAGAATTGCGTCAACAAGCAATGCGATGAAAGGCAACTCATCAATCAAAATATACAGAAGATTCGATAGTCATCAAATCTATTATCAGCCCCATGAATTCGACAGCCCAATCGATGATATCGATTTCAATCGGTTAATTCTATCGTTCTTACATAACAGCTCAGCGTCAGACCAGCCAACACTTGTCATTCGAAGATGTCTAAGCGAAATTTAACTCGGGTGCGATACTAACCGCAAACCAACCATTGTGACTTGTGAAATGGTATGATACTGTCGCGATCAAACACGGAGAGAGGGAGTAAGTGTGTGATGATGTTCAAAAAGGAGTAAGCTGTTATACTGGGAAACATCTAGATAAGTTAACACTAGGTAAAACAAACCAGAAATCAACAGTAGAATTCCAGCGAATAGCAATCACTGATCAGTGATGGACAAAAATTACAAAGTGGATTAGGTGGGGGGAACCTTAGATGGAGTGACTTCCAGCGGAGGAGATTGAAACAATAAATTTGGTAGGAATGGGGTTTTGTAGTGGAGGAACAGTTATAATGTGCACACGGATTAAGTATGCACGCTCATCGGTCCGCGGACGTTGATCACGCCTGCACACAAAGCAATTAAGGGGTTGGATGGGAATGAGTCGATTGATCCTGATCTCGCCTGACTATCTTAGTGCCGCACAGTCAGAGACTGCACGTGGGCTGAGAAACTGTCAGGTTGCCCAGGCCTAGACAGATATGAGGGGGGGAATAGAAATGGTAGTGAGACTCCAACGTGTTTCAGCATGCAGCTCACTACCGGTGGCCAATCAATTTAGCACGATGTTAGCCGCACAGCATAGAAATACTGCATGATTGCACTAGAAAACATAGAGCAGGTCAGGCAAACGCGATTTGAATATGAATCCTGTTCGTACGGACACCCTTGATCTAACAAAGCTGGTGTCAGAAACTAAAGGCTATCAAAACTGCTCTAACCGATTCACTAGAGACTTTTGACTATGTATTTCCGAGATATGTCATAAATATATCTTGAAGTAAACTGTTAGATAAGAAATTGCTATTTTGACAAACAAATCCTGATTACTGTCAGGTCATCTTAAAATCAAAGTGAAGAAGCTTGATTCGTTTGCTATCACCCAGTGAACTTTCAACGTCACACAAAACGCTTCCCATACAAACTAGCAACGTGCTTGCAGCCTGAGCAGATTGTGCAACTAGGTACTCATTACTTTACTTTTGTGCGACTATCTCCTCCTGGAGGATGAGTCGGCTTCAATGAAGGGTCTTGGGAATTTGGGTACCAAGCGGCGTCCCCAGAACCACTCGGTGTTTGTTCGAGTCAGCTTCTCTAGCCTTTGTACAACCAAGTGTGACCTGCAAGGCAGCAGGGAGTTGTCAGAAAGAGGTGGTGTGCACCAATTAACCGTTTACGAGACTCTGCTCCAGATTTTTCCTCAGGGTTTTCTGCCGAAGCCTTTCCCGCGATCGGGTATTCCGCAAGGCAGCGAAGGTTTAAAATAAGGGTTTTCCTTCCCTTAGATGAAATGCCCTCGCAGGCTAACGAGCTCCATCTACCCGAAGCAAACTGGTTTCCAGGCGCCAGTCACTCGTTCTCGCCCCTTCTCCTGTTGGCTCGGGGAGCCACTCGTGGAGGCCCAAAGCTGGACTTGGTTGTCAGAGGCTATTTGAGACGCGCGTTTATAGACAGTGGGAGCTTATCCCCATTGCCACCCCCGGCTATGACAACACTATGCTAGACTGCTTCATTGAGTGAACCGGATCGATCGCTCGTGCATAAAATGATGACAAGGATGGGATGGGAGAAATTTACCCACTTATACGACTGGATATGCCATCACGAAGTGTGATATAGGAACACGCAAAAGATGCTGGGATCCAGCAGCTATTAGTCCGATCATAACCGATACAAATTTTGGAATTGGGCAAATATCTGAATATGTTGCTTGCTCATTTGGCAGTTCGGCCACCTCTTAGCCTGTGCTCCAACATGACGATGATGACAAGGAATTGGTTTCAACGAAGTTCATTCAATATGCACTGCGAGGAAGCAGTAAATCTATGGGCTTCACATTTCGGAGGACCGCAGGTCCAAACTGTATAATGACAACCCAAGAGTAGAAAAGTAGTTGGCCGACAAGCGGCTCCACGTTGTGCCAATGGAATTCACTACAGCCACTCAGCAAGCGTTCCACGAGTGCCCAAACTTGTAAATATCGTTGACAAGCGTGTTAAGAGGTGACCGCTTTTATAAATCTTCAGTTGCTGGTCGATTACTTTAGCATCAAGGTCGAAGGGAATGGCTAGCAAAGATTAAAAAAACGTGACAGAAACAGCAGCCTGGAAACTGTGACGAAAACACCCCTCGATCGTCTGGATGTGGTGTGCATCAACTTTGAATACTAATGCTGAATTCATTATGGCTCGTGGCATCACTGTTATCAAACTTTAAAACCTCAATCTAAACATTCGTTGTTAATCATCGCGTAACGATTAGGCATCAAATCGATGGGAGTATTATGAAAAAGGGCAAACTGAAAAGGAGTTGGAAGGAACAGAGAAAGTGATCAAACTATCGACTCGAAAAGCTGGCTGTATGAAAGCCAAAATACTTGGAATCAAGCACTGCCGCAGCTGGGAAAGATTGCATGTGGGGTCGGCTACTGATCGGGCGTAGACAAACGCACCAAGGATAAAATGACGGTGGGATATCATCGTGTAGCCTCATACATCTCATCATCAGTGGGAAATAAATTTCGCGCGACGTCACTTGTACAGCTTGCATAGCGACAGCTAAAGATGAATTGCTAAATCGAAAAACATCGTCTAAGAGGGCTGTAACCACCTTTTGTTCAGTGCAATCACGCTTCAACGAAAAAACTACAACAAAACAGCTAATTTAAGGTGTAATATAAAAATAACAGTAGTATCAAAATGTACATTACAGAGAAAAGATTATCACGATATTACACTATGTGGAGTATAAACAAGTCCGACAACACCCATACATAATGAATAGAAGTAAATGAAAACCGGTAAAGTGTTCCCAATGGAATAAGAGACAATGCGACAGCAAGAAAACTGCGCCCATCAGGTGTTCCAGTTCACCTGGGCCATTTTCGCTCTCCATTGATTGTGATTTGAGATGGAAGAGGCTGCAAACAAGCCCACGGATTTCGGGATTTGAGGCGGATCACTGGCGTGGAAGGTGAAGCGAGATCCATCCAAACCAGTCATGCGGCCGCCGACCGATTCCAAGATGGCGTGTGGCGCACAAATATCCCAGCGTCGTGTGCTTGACGGGTGAATGTAGACCTGGGCGTGACCGTTGAGGAGGCTTAGCGTTTTGTAACCTGCGGACGGAAGGGGACGCGAGGAAATATAAAGGAGAAGACAAACATACTCAACCAATGAATAGCGCTTAAGTTTGGTTTCATTAGCAGAAACCTTTACAGACGACATGACTTTAGCCATTTGGCAGGGTTCTAGGCTGATGCAGTTAGGTTTCCACTATTGTCGGTACTTATTTTTCACTTGCGCATGGCGAGAAAACAGGATTAAGCATAGGCAAGGTTTGAACCATGAACTTCTCGAGTATAAAGTACAACTGATAACCACTATGCCACTGTGGGTAAAAAACGTAGAAGCACATCAAAAACCCAACGGAGTAACCAAATGGATTAACAGTTCAGCTGAAGGAAACAGTTAACACGTGCCGCTATTCCATTGGGAGAAAATTAATCACGGAAAAGATTTTGTTAGAATGTTGATGAGAAAAAAACAGACAGCTTATAAGGTTATGAAGCACATTGGATCATAGTCATAATAGTATAATTTTCAATCTCGGCGGATAATGCTAGAATGTTAATTAGGCGGATTCATTGGTGACAGGATAGAGGAAATAACCAAGGAATTAAGTAAATTTGAGTATTGTGGTGCTCACGACCCCCCAGACTTGCACACTATCAGATGGAGACAGTAAGATTAGGTTCAGTGAAAAAATGGTTAACCGCAGGTGTGGTAAACAAAGTTAGAATTGAATGCTCTTATAGCACAAATGATGTTCTAAGCATCACCATAGATGTGTTCGGGTGAATCGATATAACATCTACATCTTCAAGCGGAAAAAGGTAGGGAAAAACAAACCCAAAAACTTTGCTCCAAATGACTATCTTGAGGATGTCGCAAAATTTCCACAAGATTAAGCATCACATACAATCGCGGAGGCATGAAGTCAGATTGCATTGCATGGCTCATGAGCTACATATTACCGGAGCAACATGGTTCCAGGCGCTAGTCGTTTGTCTTTAGCGTTTCTATTGCTAGCAAGAGTAACTCGACTGAGATTAGAAAATCCATTTGTACAGGGCAGTTTTTAAAAAAATCAGACTGTCACTTGTGGATGATACTATATTATTAATATTATTCCTACCAACAATCAAGTGTTGGGCAGTCATGCAACCTATATATGAGGCACGAAAGTGTTACACAATTGCGACAGAATGACGCACAAAAAGAGGGAAAAGGCGAGTGGTACAAAAGCTAATTGATAGAGCCTCATTAAACTCGTTCATATAGCATGATTAGACCCGGTCAATTGAGGCCAAACCTGTCCTATATTATTATTATATTTGCACAATCTGATACAGATATAGTGCCGTTCAACATAAACAATGAGATGTACAAAGCGAGAAGGGGGTACAAAGCGTTGTCATCGGCATCGTTGAACGTAGGCATGATACTACCCGGTTGCCTACACCGAAGTAGGGGAGATTTCGTTTAGGGGGTCCCACCCCGAGCCTCTACTCACAAGGCAGTGGAGCGAGAGAGGTTCGCACCTATCGGTGGCCGGTGACCAACGAAGCGGTTCATACGCCCTTTTCTGGGAATTTCCAGTTCGGAGCCCGATAACCCCGTTGATAGGTTGGTGACTTCAGTTTTTGCCTGTGCACCATACAATTTCCTTGGATAGAACAAGGGGCAGTGACTTTTGGAGCGGCGAGTCACATCCGCCGCGTCGTGATGTCATCATTGGATTTTTGTGGCTTTTTATAGGGAGAAAGCTTGTCAGGCGAAAACCCACCACACCATCAGACACCACCGCCGAACCTTTCGCTGAGCTCGGAGAACCGAGCCCACCCAGCTGGCACCACGTGGAAGTATTTCGGCAAGCCAGCCTGTCCTAACACTTATTAAGTTGTTTGTAAAAGCTTCGAGGGCGCTCAATCCAACGTTAACCACGTCATCCCACGTGTCGACTGTGTTCCAATTCATCCCCGAGGCCAACATGTCCTACGGTAATCGTGTTCACCAATGAATCCCACAACACCAGAGCACGCCAATAGGGCAAACGCGTTTATTATGGCAAACAACGAAACATCACACATCCATCTTGTGTAAGCAAATCATTCTAATGTACCGGTTGTCACTGATCTGATTGGACAATCGTGCAAACCGGTTCATTTCAAGCCCTCATCACATTTACTTTACTTACTTTGTGCGACTATCTCCTCCTGGAGGATGAGTCGGCTTCAAAGAAGATTCTTGGGAATTTGGGTACAAAGCGGCGTCCCCAGCACCACTCGGCGTTTGTTCGAGTCAGCTTCTCTTAGCCTTTGCACAACTACGTGCCAACTGCAAGGCAGCAGTGGATTTGCCAAGAAAGAGGTTGGGTCCTTACCAGATCTGATCCAGGTTTTCCTCAGGGTTTCTCCCGAGCTTCCCGCGACACAGGGTATCCCACAAGCCAGCGGAGGTTTAAATCAGGGTTTTCCTTCCCTTGGATGAAATGCCATCCCAGGCTAACGAGCTCCATCTGCCTGAAGCAAACTGGTTTTCAGGCGCAGTCACTCCCCCGCCCCTTCTCCTGTTAGTAGAAACAGTTCCGCCGGGCTCTGGGAGCCAGAAGCTGGACTTGGTTGTCAGAGGCTATGTGAGACGCATGCCATATGGGAGCATTTTCATTTTTCATCAATTGGCTTCTTTGATTGACCTGACAAATTACAGGTTCGATAGCGGCTGAAATGACACCCCCTCGCCGTTTCGTTCGAATCGTTCTCGTGCAATCCTCCCAAAACCCGAATTAATAGGGGTTCGCGATTGTCTGCGTCGATCTTATGTTGTGCCAGAGAATAGTGTATTGCATGGTTTACTGACACGTAAGCCTCAGACATTTAACCCTCAGTCACTTAATCCCCAGTTGGATAACTTCTGAAGAATGCAGAATACGTTCAAATGAATTTATTTAGCAGGAGAGATATGCAATTGATTTTAAAAACGTCAATCTTTCCGTAGTTGAGTATCGCTGAATTGCTAGAGATGTCCTGGCGCATATCTCAGCATACTTCTTCTTCTGTTTGATTTGAACCCCAGCACTTGCTTGAAGAACTGAGGCCATATGCTGTCGGTAATCCTTTCGCAAACCGTTAGGAAATGTCCACATGGTGGGATGTTGGCAAGAAACGAGTGACTGTAATGCATGATGCCAGCCTTCTACAGCAGTATTCGTTCGGCAACATCACTATTTGCGTCTTCATACTTATTCTGCGTTTCAGGTGGAAATATAGCTGGTGCAAAGTTTTCTCTTCTACCTCTAATTCGTCGACCTCGAACAAAGGTATGTTCAGAATAAGATAATAGTTCATTCATCCTCTCACTTTGAGGCATAGATTCGCCTAAAATCTCAAATGTGTCGACTACATCATTCAACGGCACAAAAGCCTACGCTGATAAGCATCTAATAATGAGGCGTAAATCATCGTCTGCCTTCTAATCTGCTTTCATCCCTAGTTCACATATTTTTCGTTGCATGGCTTGGCATAGATGAAAATAACATCCGTGAGGCAAAGGGGGTTGCATTCTTCAGAAGTTATCAAACTGGGGATTAAGTGACTGAAGATTAATTGACTGGGGATGAAGTGACTTGGTGATTAAGTGACCGGCCACCGTATTGCATATAATCCAAATTCTCGTGATTAGCACTCACCACTAATGTACTTCACATTTCCAACTCATTATCAATCTAAACCGACCGTTGAAGTGTAGCCAATGCTACGGATATGACGGATAATTGTGGCTGTTCCTTGACCCAGTGCACACAAAAATACTTTGTCATAGCACTCAACAAAAAGGGGCGTAATATTAGAGGTCCGGAGGGATGTGATCAAAAACACTCACCCGATCCACCGGCAGGTAGAAAGCGCACCTCTTGCGGCTTCAAGGCGTTTGCCAAACGCTCCATTGTATCATTGTTCAAATGGGAACGTGAATAGGTGATCTCCAAGGGGTGACTAAATTGAGAATGCATCTTGATAGCATCGGCTAAAGCTTGTATCACATCTTCCGAGATCCCATAAGATTCCCAAGCCCAGTCTGTTCGGTGGAACAAAAGCATGGGAAACGGACAACTAAGAGCGGATGATTTGAAACAGTTAGAGAAGAGTTCAAGCGTTTAATAGTCAAGCAACTCAAAGTAGGTCACATGGAGGCGAAATGTGAGGAGCGTGATAAATGAACAGGATTGTAGAAGGAGTCATACGTATTGGCCAGTTAGATTACACATCAAGCGTGCGAAGTGCTTGTGCGGAACTGCAAATATTGATGACGGAACCACATGTATAATCTCAAGATAAGAGGTCAGATCAATCTCATCAAGGGGAGGTAAGGACCTCAGGTAATAAGTAACAATGAATAGTAGCGATTCGCAGGTTATTCATTTATAAGAATGCACACGTTATAATCTGGGAATTGAAGTAGGACGGAAATACATGAGACGATTCTCAAACCACTATTAAAAAACAGTGGCCAAAAAGAATATACACTGGCATGTCACATTTAGCACCTGTCGAGATGATGATTTGGAGCAGATAAGAGAAAATCCTCAACGAGATTGAAGCTAAAGCCATATTGAGCGACACATTCAGTGCTATTTGTCGTATGCCATGTATTTCGGAGATAAAAACCACGGAAGCACAACGCGAAGGACGTTAGACTTTCGATTGGATCTTCCAATCCCTCCTCGGTTGAACAAGTCGGGAAACCTGTTTGACTCAGTTCCCCGTCACACCCGGATGTGCAATCGTGCAGTATTTCTGTGCTGTGCGGCTAACACGGTGCTAAATGGATTAGCTACAGGTAATGAGGTGCATGCTGAAACACGCTGGTGACTCACTACCATTTCTATTTCTATTTCCCCCTCATATCTGTCTAGGCCTGGGCAACCTGACAGTATCTTAGCCCACGTGCAGTATCTGACTGTGCGGCACGTTGCATGGATCAGGCTTGTGCTTTCATACAATATACACCCAGATGCAAAAATGAGTACCAGCAATAGTCCAAGGAAATAACTGCATCAATTTAGCATCCTGCCTGGGGAGTGAAATCATATCATTTGTACAACTATACAACCGGAAATAGGCAATGGTTTGATAAGAAATAAAAAAACTGTTTAACAGCATCCATGTTTCACGATCACAAATCTGCTGCGAAATACAAAGATGAATCGTAAGCTGAGTAAAGGCGTTCACACCTCGAAGTAGACTGGAACATATCATCCTGATCATTAACATGGACAGCATTACAATGATAACGTGCCTTGAACCGCCATGCAACCATGACACGATAACATTTTATAAGAAAAAAGGGAACGGCGGGACTTAAAAGTTACAAAATCTGTAAAAGCGTAAGCACAACCATAGTGAAACGAGCGAAACATACATTCAATCAAGCTTCCGGAATGAGTTCAACAGCATTACCAGGACAACATCATTGCCACCCCACTTGATACGATTATAAGCCACTGCAAAGTAGGATCGCGCGGAACCCAGCTACGAAGACGGGTCATCCTTAACTGCAGCTAGTTTTTCCCATCAAGGACTGCACCTGCTTGAACCAGGCCAGAGTTTGGCCATCCTTACAATGATATCATTTCGAGTTAGGTGTAGCAAATAAAACCAAGTTAGGAAAACGTTGATTCCTCTTTTGCAAGACACGGTTCAAACAGAGGTTAAAAAAGCAGATTTCCCTCTTCAGGCTGCTGGAATCCATCAGGAATGGTAGAGAACGATGGTTAAGCACCCTATAAACGTGCACCGGGCTGGGACTTGAACCTCGGCTCTCTCAACAGAACGACGCACGTGTTAGACAGTATGCCACCGCCGCCGCCACATGCACATGATAAATAATCATGTGACAGATAGTTTGTGGCGCTCACAAAAGAGTATAGTTCAACTATACGAGTAGAGGAGGCTTAAGCGAAGTTCAGCAGTGGGAAACACGTGAGACACACTCGAATACCGCAATACATTGTCGAATGAAGATTGGCTTCATGAGCTTGAGCAACGTTAATGATCCTAATCTGACCACCCGGGATTGCACACCACTAAAAATCAGGTTGTAGGCCTAAATCCGTTTCAAATCAAATGAACACAACGTAGCTGCACGGAACACAAGTACTGCACGACAGCACATCCGTATAATCCAGCTATGCACTAAACTAGAAACCACAGGGAAACTGTCTAATTTATGTCACCCTTGGTGCTAGGAAATAATTACATACATCACCCGAACACTTGTCGGCCCATTACGGTCGAAGCACATTTTATGTTAATCGCTTTATGTGGTTATACATTCAGATGCTGAAATTACAAAACACAGCACCCAGTCTACAAGATTTGTTTTATTATCATTATTATATATGGTTAAAATTGTTGATTCAACCAAACATATGCGAGTAGAATGTAATCAACAATATGAAGGTTGACCAAAGCTCGTTATAAAAAGTTAACAAAAGGACAAGAGAGCAATAACACGAAACACCCTTCCCCCCACTCGATAGGAGATATAAAGAAAAGCGAAGACACATCGAAACTCACAGGTTTTGTTCATAAACGGCTGATGAATTACACCGATAATAGGATGCCCATGCAAGGCGACGCATATCATTACGGAGACACACTCCAAGAGTCCTTCTGCAAGGTGAATGCAGTTGCTGTAAACAATTAATGAGCTCACGCAAGGAGGGAGAGAATCTTCAGATGATCACGAGACATACCAGTGAACTCTTGTGTGGCATCCAACGGATCCACCCAAACGACTAGATCAGCGATGGGAACGAACAGATCATTGTCTGGCAAGCGGTTGTACAACAAGGGGGGATAAACGGAAAGACTTTCTTGCGGATCGTTCACGGGGGGAGAAGTGGGATGTTCTTCGGATATTATCTGAGCGGTTTAATAATGACAGCAGAATAAATGAGAGAGATGTAAATTGTGAGAACTTTAGCCACAAGGCATTTATCAATGAAATCCGAGAAAGCCTCTCTAACACACAATTCACGAGACCACACACCAAGGAACTGTTTGTGATATATGGATAAAATGCAGACCAATGAAAAAATTAATATGCAAATATAGCACAATCTATTCACTTAACTGACGACCCAGATTTTGCCAAACAGTAGGTACTGTATGTTACTAATATGTGTCTATGAAATCACAAACGTGATCCAGGCAAAGTGCCGTACAGACATCGACTGTCAGGTTGCTCAAGCCTAAGATACGAAAAATTAAATGGTAGTGAGACTCTAGTGTGTTTCCGCATACAGCTCAGTAACTTTGGCAAACCAATTTAACATGCTGTTAGTTGCACAGTCCAGAATTAGTACACGATTGCACATAAGTGCCGATGTTACTTATTAGATTAATAATTAATTACAAGGATAAACAAGAAAATCAAGTGCAGCAGAAGCATACGAGATTGTGCGTGCAACAAAATAGCCCATTATGCCCGCTTTAGGGAGGAATTTTAGTGACGGTTACTCTGGTTCATGACAATAGAACGAGAACGGTTGAAACCCAAAAGATCCGCTCTATAAGGAGTCTATGACTGTGGCAGTTTGTCTGAATCAGGTTTGTGATTTCATCGGGAGTTGAAATCAGAAAGTTCACCATTAGGGGGGCCAAACTTGCAGTAAAAACGTTTGAAAAAATATGGAACTTTCGAACATTAACCCGACGAGTGGGGAAAATTGCGCGTGACAGCTCACTTTGAAGGCGAGCGTAAAGTCATTTCCGAGAAGTGGGAAAGCTGGTGCTGTTTTTTGCAGTTTAGCGGAGATGACACGATGACACCCTGCAAACACCACCGATCAACAGAGTACTGTGTATCACTGGGAACAGTGTTGGAGATTGTTACTCCTAAATCAGATTATTTAGACACGTGAGACGGTGTGAAGCATGGGATCAGCCAGCACTCGGGATAGACATTCATGATCGCATCGGCTGAATGAGACAATTACAACCAATATATATATATAAAACAGAAAGTCTTTAACTAATAACGTTGGTAAAGTCAGCACATGCAGTGATCTACGTGTTTAGGTAAACATAATAATATATACTGAAACCGGGTTCAGTTACACCCTCAGCATCTTATTCACTTAGTGAAGTAAACTTGCACGCTAGTCAAGTGGTATGAGAGCTTGCTACGCAGCATGGCAGTGAAAGCTGCCTTTAGATGTTTTTCTAATCATTGGTGCCACTTGGGTACTGTTCCAATGCCAGGGGCATAGACTCCTCAACTCTGGTTGTAGATGGTTTACTTTGACAAACTCGCCTATATAAGCAAGTCTCTGTTCCTTTCTCTACGTAGACATAATTAAAACATGCATGCATGGTAGTCAAATATCGATACATGTTATTAAGGTACTGCGAGGATTAGTGAGTGGTTTATGGCTAAAGCTGAATCCCGTCCCGTATTTGTTACAGCACGGATGTGTAAATGTGCAGTATTTCGGCACTGCACAATTAACTTCTTGGTAAATTGAATTGCTACCCATATTGAGCTTTGCGCGGAAACATGTTGGACTCACAATGCCAGATTCTGTTTATTATATCCAACTATGTAGAGGCAAAATGATAGGTTGTCATAGCCGGGGGTGGGAGTGGGGATAAGCTCACACTGTTTATAAAATGCTCCCATATGGCGTGCGTCTCAAATAGTCTCTGACAACCAAGTCCAGCTTTTGGCCTGCACGAGTGGCTCTCCGAGCCTAGCGGAAATGCTTCTACCAACAGGAGAAGGGGCGATGGAGTGACTGGCGCCTGAAAACCAGTTTTCTTCGGGCAGATGGAGCTCGTTAGCCTGGGAGGGCATTTCATCTAACGGGAGGAAAACCCTGATTGTAAACCTCCGCTGCCTTGTGGGATACCCGATCGCGGGAACGGCTTCGGGAGAAAACCCTGAGGAAAAATCTGGTACAGAGTCTCGTAGACTGTAAGTTGGTGCACACCATTTCTTTCTGTCAACTCCCTGCTTCCTTGCAGGTCGCAGTTGGTTGTGCAAAGGCTAGAGAAGCTGACTCGAACAAACGCCGAGTGATGCTGCGGACGCCGCTTTTTATCCAAATTCCCAAGAATCTCCATTGAAGCCGACTCATCCTTCAAGAGGAGATAGTCGTACAAAACAAAACAACGTGATAGGATCTTAACCCAAATGCAGTCTAGGACTGTACAGCGTTGCGTGGATAGACTCGCAGTTTAATTCATTCATACTCTGGCAATCTCTCAGCGCATGCTAACAACACCTGCATACAATTGAAACAATTAAGGGATTACACAGTACGCAGGCTGCGTCAGTTGGACTTAATCTCACCCGACTATCTTAACAAGCTGAGCGCCTACCATGCTTAGTGCAGATCATAATCCACATAGGAATGGCCAAGAGAATACGATTTAAACCTAACCCCTGTTTACAACGACACCCGTGGTCTGATGAAGCTTCTGTGTCCGAAGCGAATCGTTACCAACAAATTGCTCTAACTGATTCATTAGTAAGTTACTTTTTTATGAATATGGTTCCAGGATCGGTCACAGACATTTTTCAATTTACTGCATACTTTATTCAAGTTTACAAATTCTATCTGATGAGACAAAAAGCCCGAAACTGGCAGTGAATTGTAAATACCCAAGATGGGAGTACCTTAAAAACCGGGCGTTTAATTATTAATTATTATTTGTGATCAAGATGGAAAGTAAATAGTACGGCACATTAGACTGCAAGTGTTTATCAAACAAGAATACCTGGAGTTGTTTAAACTTTCTATGTAATCCCGAAACAATCACTTGGTGGGACACCATATCAACGTCGGTAACCAATTCATTAGGAGGCCCCCCTTCAACGACTTTCACTCTGGTATTCAGTTTGGCTGACGCATGCTTGCTTTTAATAACTTTGCCAGCATTCTCGGCCAGTAACACGCACTGAGTTAACAGGGTTCGAACGCTGATGACATCTCCTTTCAGTCGTGCAATGGGATTGACATTGGAGAAGTAGTAGAGGAAAAACACAGACGATAAGATTATTATTACGGCCCAACCTTGTTTGCTCAATCGGAAAGAAAGCATAGAGCTGAAACAAAATAAACAGATAAAAGCAGTAAAGCGCCGAAAAATATGAAGGAACCGGACTATGATAAATAAAGCGAACGCAGGACTGAGGATTTTATGCAGCTGTAGAAAGTAAGATTCCAAACCCACAGCACTACTATCGACAATGACCATATTTTATCTATCTATCTATCTATCTATCTATCTATCTATCTATCTATCTATCTATAGCTAGATACCAAAGTGCCAAGGAACATGAAGCAGGTAAAGCAGATAATCAAACGAGTAAAAAAGAAAGAGGGCAAGCGGGATATGCAAAATTAAATAAGCAAAATGCAGTTTGTTTTTGTAGTTTAAGTGCATGCGATTTTGTATTTGTTTGTTTGTTTTTTAATCAAATTTTATATAATAATAATATATAGGATAAAAGAGTAAGACACTCATAATAAAATAAACTAGCGCCACTGACTTCGAGTTGCAGCCATACCCCTTAAGGTTTCCAGTCAACTATTAGTTGGATCTTTTTCACTTCACCCGGGAAAAAGTATACGCCAAACTGAGCCTTGCGCTACGGTAAGTTTCTTCACCCCAACGCGCCACTTGATGGACTGGTCACCCGGCCGTTTCTCCCAGCTCCCTCTAGGCTCTGCGAATAAACGGTGAGGAGGTATTCTGTCCCAAATATCGGAATCGATCAAGGATCAGAAGAAAGTACCTTTCAAGTAGTTGCGCTACATTGTGTGTTCTCTCAACATTTCTAATGGGGTGTTTTCGGACAATTTTTGAGTACCTTTCCGCCAAAATATGAAGATAATGGACCCTAAAGATTACGTTTTTAACCAGCTATATGGACAAAATTGTAATGTACGAATGAAAATGAAGAAGCACATTACCCAAGGATGTTAGACTTAGCTTGCTCCCTCGTATGAAGACGGTGGATGTCAGCGTTTTCATCCAAATCGAAGAAATCGATGCATCAAAAAGCGTCGAAGGTCTGCCTCAAATCGAGTCGGACCAAGCACTTCACACAAAAACCCAACGGTCGATTTAAGCTGTCGGCGCCCAATAAACAGTTACCTGTTTCATCTTCCCATGCACTGACTATTCAGCGAGATATGTTATCAAACTGTTTAACGCCTTATGACATACAACACGATTCATCAGTACATAAATAGTATCAATCAAATGATTAAATGCTCAATGTTTAGTCAATAAGTTGGCGAAACAGTTTTATATCTACGGAGCCAATTCCTCTGATCTTATTGCTGTGACTGAAACTTGGCATCAGTCTTCTTCTTCTTGATAGACGACAGAAGGTTAAGCCCTTGTAAGTCGCATCTCTTTCTATCAGCAACAAAGTCCAGGAGAACCTCAATTGAAGAAATCCTGTTGTGTTGAACAGCTTCGCCGTGATTACAGACAGTACATTATCCACTAGTTGCTTGAATTGGTTTTCAGATCTTGCTGCAATAACCTCTTCCGGAAGCGCATTCCACAAGTATGATCGACAGTAAACTACCTATCCGTAATATGACACTTCTCCGATGTAGCCGTGATGGCACTGTAGGTAGCGTTGTCTTGTATTGTCACAAGTGACTAAATTATTTATTATTATTATCACACAAGTCTTTACAGACGATGTGCCAACAAGTATACCATGAAGAAGGTACATGATGAAAGAAAGAAAAGAAAAAAGAGGGGGATTTTTTTGTCTGTCTGTTTACACATGCCGTTTCTGATCTTTTTTGTCTTTTTTGGAATAAGGGAGGGGGAGGGTCATTGATAAACGGGAACACAAGCACGGCAGGATTCTCGCCACTGGTTCCTTTCTTTTGCCATCACACTGAGTGTTATCAGCCACATATCTTCACGGTCCTTCGGACCCCACCCGGGTAAGCGCGATGTTCCCACGATGGCTAGTGGGGCTGTTAGACGCTTGAGGGTCTTCCGCCAGGTATTCCTTTGTCCGCCACGGCGACGTTTCCAATCAGGTCCAGCGAGAGCAAAAAGAGCTAGGCGAGGAAGGCGTCGCTCATCCATACGGAGAACGTGCCCCAGCCATCTCAGCTGGCACATGGATATATGATCGGAGAGTGGCACAGAGCGATCGCCGAGGACTGCCCTCCTGACGTCATCATTTTTGACTTTCTGTTGCCAGCTTAAACGAGCTATACTCCGCAGGCAGCGATGATCAAACGTCGATAATCGTTGACTATCGGCTTGTCGCAGCGTCCACGTCTCGCAGCCATACAGTAGAACTGCTCGTACGGTGGCCTGGTACACTCTGCCCTTCAAGCGTAATCCAACATCGCGTCGGCGCCACAGATGCCGTAGCCCAGCGAAAGCATGGCGTGCTCTTGCAATCCGTGCTGTGATTTCAGCTTCGATATCGCCCCCAGTTGTGATGCAGCTCCCTAGGTAGGTGAATCTGTCAGTCACTTCCAGTTTATGGTTTTCGATCGTCAAATCAAGTGTTGGGTCTGTCCAATCCTGTAGGAACACTTTGCATTTTGACGGAGAGAAATGTAATCCATACAGCG
The DNA here is from genome assembly GCA_013407085.1 of Atriophallophorus winterbourni. Taxonomy (NCBI): domain Eukaryota; kingdom Metazoa; phylum Platyhelminthes; class Trematoda; order Plagiorchiida; family Microphallidae; genus Atriophallophorus; species Atriophallophorus winterbourni. The sequence goes on along the minus strand of JACCGJ010008725.1, from coordinate 121,533 downwards.
ACAACTGATCAACGAGTAGATCCAAAGCGCTTTGTATGGCGCAAGCATCCTCTCCGAGGAGAGCAATGTCGTCAGCATAGTCCAGATCCATAACTCGTCGACCGGGGAGCAGGTCGATCCCACAATTCGGTAGCTGGGCTGTTGCTGCCTGCATGACATCGTCAATCGCAAAGTTAAATAGGAATGGGGAGATCGGACATCCTTGACGAACCCCACTGGAAATGGTAAACTGCTTGGATAAATCACCATAGGCTTTGACTCTGCCGGTGGTGTGGCAGTACAGCTTCTTGAGCAGGATTACGTACTTCGGTGGGACACCATGGCGAATGAGACAGTCCCAGAGAGCGGTTCTGTCAATGGAATCAAAGGCTGCTCGTATGTCAAGAAAGACGATAATTGTTGGACGTGCGTATTGGTAACGTTGCTCCAAAATTTGGCGGAGCGTGAAGATTTGGTCCACACACCCGCGTCCTCCTCTGAAACCAGCCTGTTCTTCTCGATACTCTGCTTCTCGGTAGCTGTTAAGCCTGGTCAGGATGATTGATGCAAACAGTTTAGAAACCACCGGTATGAGACTGATACCCCTGTGATTACCGCACTCTTTCCTCGACCCTTTCTTGAATACTGGGACGATGGCTGACGGTCCCCACGCGCTGGGTATGGTTTCCTCGTTCCAGATCTTTCCGAAGAGCACTGACAGCTCACTGCACAAAACGTCGACACCTTCAACGAATAGTTCGGCTGGTAGCTCGTCTAAACCAGGGGCCTTGCGTCGTCTAAGCTTCATTATGTGTGAGCGAATTTCTGCCTCTGTATGTGGTCCCTGTGGGGCCGACCACTGAGTGGTGGAGCCACTTGGCTGAACAACAGAGAGTGGTCGTGGTTGATTGAATTGGCCAGCGAAATGTTCCCTCCAGCGGTCCATTCGCCTTTCTCTGTTGGTAATCAACGACCCATCTGCTTCCGTGATGAGTTCGCTCACGCTGGGCATTCGGGGTCCCGTGGAGCGTATAAGCTGGAACAATTTGCGGGTGTTGCCAACTGCTTGGGCTGCTTCCATCTCACTTGCCCGCTCTTCCCACCATGATTTTCGGTCCGTTTTGAGGCTGGTCTCCAACCGGTGGCGAATTTGCCTGCGCTGTTCATCATATCTTTCTCACGGAGGTAAGGAACGCTGTTGGTCAATTAATTTGGCTGTAGCAGCAGATATCCAGTTGGAATCTGTTCGCCTGGATGTTCCACAGCTTTCCAGGCCAGCATGATACATTGCGCTTTGGATTTGAGCCCAATGCTCCACAATATTATCGGGATGGGGTCCGAGTGCATTAGATAGGGCCGTTAAATAGTTCTCTACCACTGATCTATCTGATAGTTTAAGCGTATCCAGCCTCGTGATATTTTTCTTACGCGATCCGCTGAAACGCATAGTTAAGTTTGCACAGACTAACGCGTGGTCTATGATAGGCAGGTCGACCAATATGATCTGCAGTCTTGCACACTGGAACGCCATCGATAACTGATCGCAATGTGATCAATTTGTGTCCAGAGTCCTGTCGAGGGGATCTCCATGTTGCTGACCGTTGTTTGGAATGTCGGAAGTTGACGCTGCTGAGAAATAGGCGGTGCTCAGCACATAGACTCAACAGGCGTTCACTGTTGTCTGATCGGACGCAATCGAGACCATATGGACCACCGAGGTGTCGTTCACTTTGTGAGAGGCGGCCAACTCGGGCATTAAGATCGCCAGCCAGGATGACAATATCCGACTTTCGCGCTTTACGCAGTAATTCGTCTAGACGTCGGTAGAATTCGTCTTTCGCTAAATCAGCACTGCAGTCAGTGGGGGCGTAGGCTGCGATGACGAAAAGAGCACGAGTGTTCTGCCTGTGTTGACTGATTTTGCATGAGCCACCAAGTCGGACGGCGCACAAACGGCTATTGACAGGTAACCAGTCAATCAAGGCTGCTTTGGCGCGTGAGCTCAGGGCAATACCAACTCCTGCAAGTCCCGCTGCCTGGGCCTCTTCATCACCAGATACACGCAAACAGAACTTGACGCCGGTATTATTCGGTGAGCATAGGTTTATCACATGACTAGAGTCGTGTAAGCGCGTTTCTGATAGGCAGCAGATGTCTACTCTCATCATTTCTAGTGTACGAGCTAATCCAGCCTGTTGTCCTGTTTGTCTCAAGGTCCTGACGTTGAATGCAGCTAGCTTGAAGGGCATACGGGGTTTCAAGACGTGAGCACTCTGGCTTGGCTGTTCTGTGTTTGGCGAGCTTGAAGGAGCATCTTGACGAGATTCATTGCTTGTGTGTAATGAGGGGCGTGGGATATAAGGATCGGCATGTGATGTAATGTAGCGAACGTAATTTTGACAGCAAGTTGTGGTTGAAGTAGAATCAATGGTTCTTGTTGTAGGCGACATACTACCCGGTTGCCAAGGCCGAAGTAGGGGGTTAGCTTAGGGGACCCCACCCGGAGCCTTTGACTCAAAATTCTTCCCGCAAGGCAGCAGGGATTTTTCCTCAGGGTTCACTCCCGAAGCCTTTCCTGCAAACGGGTATGCCGCAAGGCAGCGGAGGTTTGGAATCAGGGTTTTCCTTCCCTTAGATGGACTGCCCTCCCAGGCTAACGACAACCTGATGTTTAGGAACAGCGTATTCCGCCACAGATACATTATAGTCTTACTGTAGAACTCATAATCAAATCGATCACCTAATGCACACAGCTAATTTGGTTATCGCGCGAGGCGCCGACTTAAAATCTCGCAGATATCACTCACTTGGCAACATCATGCTGACATAATAACTCGAAAACGATAGATGTTGGGTTATGCATCATTGCCTGCAATCAATTGTGGTCTTAATTCTGATGGGCCATCACACTGCGCAATATAGTAAATTGTAGGGTTCCCTTTCAATAAGGCTTGAGTAACATCATGCGTGTGACTCAACAAGATGGATTGACTGACGTATGGTGGTTATTCACTATTTGGTGGGTTTTTGGAAATACTTTTTTTGCATCAATCATGTAAACGCCTGATGGGTCTGTACTGCCACAAACTATCCCGCCCAATATCATTCAAAGGATTTCGTGCTGGAGGCACAACGATTGCCATTCCATTTATAATTACCATCTGAATAGCTCACCACAAACTGAACAAAAAGGTGGGATAAATGTGGTGGAACACTATTAGCTTCAGCAAGTCAACATCACGAGAACAACTCAACTACACTACTTCCTCAATCGATATAAGATTCCAACTTATTACTGCGAATTGATCAAAATTGTTTCCATGATCGAAGCCGACAGACTATAACGTTTAAATATTTTTCTGTCTCACACTATTTCCGATATTAATACTCAAACTCTTGCCGGAATTCGTTTCACATCCATTGTTGTCCGTTTCTCGATAGAAAATCGATGACCGTCCAAATGGTTGGCAGCCAGACCTAATAAACTTCGCCAAGGAAGCAAACACACCTGCCAACATCACACAGTCCCACACCCTTAAGCCTTTCATTCCTGGATCGACTTCCGGTTCGAACGAGACGACAATCAACTGCGCGTCCGTTTTGAGTGAAACTCTCGCCCAATGTACAACCGGGGGGATGTGACGAACCATTTTTTGTTTGTTTGTGAATAGACGCATATTTCTCATTTCGCTCACCCACTCAACATCCCGCCTTGCTCACCGATGATCCCTATCTAGTTCTACACAACTATCGTGCTCGCCCAAGGCCCAAGAATCAATATTTTCTGCCAATGTTTCCGGTTTTATTCACCTTGCGAACAACGCGCTAGGTACTCACAGTTTTGTTTTCGTGGTTTAATCTTTTCCCTTTGCTTCAAATGACTTTTTCACGAATCTCGGTTGAATCATATCATACTCGTATGTCATCTAGCGATGTCTTATAAAGAGCAATTGTGATCCACTGTGGATTAACCGATTTTATTCTGTTCGTCTTCTTTTTGCCTCTCTCTCTTACTCACTCAATTTTTCCATCTCTCACTGTGTATGTATTATTGATGCTCCTCGTGACAATTTTCCGACACCGCAATAATGATGTGTTTCCACTAAAATAACTTGTTTCATTTTCGTGTAGATTTTCTGCCGAACACAGTGGTCCTCAACCTTTTTAATACCTCGTACTTCTATTAGAAAGATGCAAGAGAAGTGTTTACTACAAGAACGCAGAATAAGCTGAAAAATTGACAACGAATCAGTAGAGAATGACAACACATAATGCAAGCCAAAAACGGGGAAAATATCTCGCAACCCCAAGGGGTGGAGGCCTGTCATTCCAGTGTGTCTGTACTTACCCTTACACCATTTCCTTTGATTTTGAAGTTCACTTTCCTCATCGATTTAGGATTTCCTTGTTATGGTTGTTTAGTAGTTAGAAATTTGGTCTTTGCTACCGGTGTAGGGCTGTTTCTTGTGATGATGGCGATGAGACGTCGGTGAAAGTGTGAAACAGAAAAGAACTTCAGTCGCTTAGCTCCGTAGGTCATGGTGCAATATGCCGATCATAGCCGCTGATACACTCAACGTTTGTGTGCGCGTAAGCATTTATAAATGTATGCTTTGTACGTACGTATTTATCTATGTATGCATATGTGTATATATTCTGATCTTGATATGTATGTATGTATGTATGTATGTACATGGATGAATATATGTGTATCTTTGTATGTATTTTTATGTTTGTATGAATTTACGTGTGTGTATTTACTTATAAATTCGTATGTATGTATGTATGTAGGATGCATGTTGTACAATTTACCAAGACCGGCGACCTGACGTTTGTTCGTTTTAAAACGATTACCATTTTTTAACTTTTTTCAATACTTTTGGAACTGTTTTTCACTAAATATACTCAAGCGTGCGTTTTTCTATGTAAGCATGTAAGTATCCATATATGAATATTTAAAGGACTACAGGACACGAGGGAAGCTAAATGTACAGAATCAAATACTATCAAGATATCCATCTATATTTATATCTATATATAAGAAACAGATATCGCGCTTGGGACTGTGGCTTGTTATCGCATGCACTTATTAACCCAGTGAAAATCAATTTACCACTGCACTGTCGGTACAGTGCATTAGTAATTTTAAGTAAATTGTACATAATTTACCATGCGCTAGGTAACCATTACTTTGGCTTTCCATTGCGTTCCAACTAAGTTTTAATAAGTTTCGATCGAGACGTTTGTTATTCGTAAAAGTACACTTGGTGTAGTGCTTGAAATATATATTGATATTGCCCCCTATTCCACTAGCCTTAACTCAGTTCGTTCTCTCATACTCACCAAGGAACTTGCCGATGAAACATGTAGCAGTTCTTTTCTATTGGGTCAACAGAAATATATATAAATCTATGTTGCGAAAACAACCTATCGTCTTTGGCTTTCTCCCAAAACAAAATTAGTTGATCACAACGTTTGCGATCGCCCGTTACGTGCAATCATATTATGGCTATACAAATCTGATTTTATTAATGCCTATTTCGTATGACTTAAGGCAAGTACTCGCTGCGAGCACTTGTCCACCATCGATATCGATTTTTTATATTTTACTTGTATTTCTGAAAATCAAATGAATTTCTTAGGCGCGTTTTATATCGAGTGTACCCAATCGCGGGACAACTGCGAGCGACGCCAATGGCTGATATTTCACCGCTAATTTATATCCTCAGAAAAAATCTGGCGTCAGACAAATTGCCACGTGTTATTTTTATATTCCGGTTGCATAGTCATCAGTAGTGTTTTCACAGCCCGAATTCAGTTAATAGAATGTCAAAACGTTTGCTATGAAAGAGATCGAAATCGGCTAAATCACTCATTTCCGATATCTGAATTGCTATTATTTAAACGTGGGTATAACCATTTGAGTATTCATCGTTAGAATTGTGTTTATGAGCAGGAATCCGATAAGGTACGTTCAAGCTACCCAACCACTTTCCTCAGTTTGACTATCAGTTCACGGTGCATTTTTACTTATCCAGTTGCTGAGGTCTATAGGATCGGTGATTTTCTCAGAATTCATTAGCCCGAATGGGGGAGGTAATATGTTCACAATTCGGCAATTAAACAACATACTAACGAGTCAGACACACGATCCCCGCTTCTTTTCATATTATTAGTATTAATATTGGGTTCAGCTTCACAACTTTGCTTGCTATTCGGATTATTTTGCAGGATGGAAATATGGTGTGATGTGCTATATGACGAGGTTTATCTTTTCAATGTAGCGTGCATGTTTATAGTATCTTTCGCCCACCCAAAATTTACTTAACAGCAACAATTTTTCGATATATTTACCTGTCAAAATTCACGTAAATTAAAAAATCTAAAGTTTAAATATTTCTGTCTGTCGTCTGGCGCCTCTATGAAGCTATAAATGCTAAAATGAATGCTACTATCGGTGTGTTTATATTTCTCTGGCTCTTGAATGACGTAAACAAAACCAACATTTTTTGTTGCCTCGGTATATGTAAAATACTTGCATTCATAGCTTGGAAAGATTCATATCTTAACTCGATTAACTAATTTGGGTTCGATCTCCAATTCTCACGTATAAATTGGGCACCGACTGGAGTCAGAATATGTAACTACCTTTTAATGTCATTGTTGCTACTACGTGTTACTAACGCATGATTAAAATACTCAACACCAGCATTGGCAACGGGTTAAGTAGAAAATACATTTCAAGACACAATACGATCACATGTCACGCTTGATCAGGAAGCCAATTTCAGACAATTGTAGTTTGTGTCCCTTTTTCATTCACGCTTTGTTTAACACCTTAACAGTTCTACTGCGAAGTCTGTATTTTCATTTCTTGCCTGTATGACTAACAAAAAGTTCACGCACTTGAATACCCCAGTATCGGTCACTCCGGAAACAATGACACAATATCTCTAAGTTCGTGGTTTGGCTTTAGTTTCCAACGAACGTTTTGCGAAGGAAACGCGTAAAATGACCTATGCTTATAAAAAAATATTATTCATGAACAAAAATGCTCATTTGCATACATTTCCATCACACTCACACCACGGCCGGTTTCGTGCTGTTTGCACTAATCAGGTAGCGAATGTTGGTAGATATTGTTCATGTCTGGTGATAGAGATCACATCAACGATAAACATTCTAATGCTTATAATAAACCCCGCTTTTAATAATCAAAGGTAAGTAAGGGGTTATCCAGTACAAATTAAAGTAGTATTCTCTAACTGTGGAATGATCAACAAGCAACAGTTACAGCGTAGTCTATCGACAACAATGGTTCATATTACATATATGGTTCAGATTTAACAGTTCCGTTAGATCGCTTGTTTTAGCTTTTCCCCTTTTATTTCTCTGGATGCGTGTTTCAGCAAATCCTTCCAACTCTATTGCACGAGATATTTGAGCATTTATCAAAGAAGTGAGCAACGTCCGTAAAATTCATTCCTCTAATAATTTTATGTTATTTGAATACCATTTAAAGTTTTGTTTCTTCAATAAGTAGGTAGAACTCTCGCTGGTGAGCTCTAGCGCTCCGATGTGTAATTCCAGCTAATTGTTAGTGAAGGGTTGAATCTCAAGGCGTGATTTACCAAACCTACATGCTGCTATGCACTCGAGAAGTCAAATTTTGGAATGGACAACTTCAGAGAAAGAAACTAGGCCCATTGCATATGGGAGTCTGAAATACGGTCTACCTTACGAAGTCACCTACAAGCGTGCTGCCAGTATGCTGGAATTACTTCGATGCATTTTTGGCTATTTTGAACAGGCTTCATTAGCCAAGTTACTATATACACCAAGTTTTGGGCTATACAGCCCAAGCTTTGATACTATGGTTGGAAGTAGACATTTCACTCTTTGAGAGCTTATGAAATAATAAGCATTGGATATAATCTTGCCTGTAAGTAGCAACTGTCTAGATTGGGCTCGCTAACAGTATTGCGTAAATAAATTTGAGGTGACTTTATACTCACAAGAGTAATGACTTCGGAGTCCTCTATTTAAACTAAGTTTCAGTATCCCAACAATAATTTGCTCGCTCTCGAATTAATACGTTCACCTTACACAATTAGGTTACCACTGGAACAATCTAACATCAGAAATTGTGCCAGCATAGATGATGCAGATTTTATAACGGATGTTGGAAACTTTTCGTCCAGCAACCCTGTATTGACGTTTGTTTGTTGATAACAACCACGTAGATTCTAAGGTATACACTTTTCTGGATGACGGTTCACACAATCGTACAATATCATCAATCGTTTTAACACAATTACCTACGAAATATTGGTTTATTTTTCCCACGTTCCACCATGATGAAAAACAAAATTATGATTTTATGGGATTTTAATCTAAATTCTATTGTGATTTACAGCTATTTGTTTTTTGCTATAAATCTTACATCTTTGTCTGTATTCGAACGCCGTTGTTCTCATTATGAAAAAGATATAACAGCAGTTTCAAGGTCAAAATTTGTTTATTATTCACAAGCGGTTCCAAGGCTAATAGAAAATTATCTTGCTGCCTGTCGTTGTTAAAAGCAATAAACCCGAAGGCGCTAGTGAACTGAAGGTACTTTTCATGAAAACAACCCAACGTCTTGGTATTTGAGCTTTCTGTTCCAAAATATTCATACAACCTACTTTAGTCCAGCAATAAAAAATAGACCTCTGTCTCCAAGCTTTCGTCATATTCGTGATGATCTAAAAATAACAATTAACAGATCGCAATCAACGATAAACTGTACGGTAGTCAACACAGTAATGGAGGATGCCGACGTAGACGTGATTGGTCACTTCAACAAAGCGAAACTCAACATTTAGCTAGCTGCGAAGCAAGTTCCACATTTTCAGCACCGATGATAACGCAACCATACTTTATGGATCCGGGACACAGAAGGTAACTAGCTTCTCCACATTTTATAGACCTTTGTGTGCAAATGTTTTCACCGTGTATTCAACATCATGTTTCTGGAAAAGTATTTAACCTATTAATTATAGAAAGAAAAACAAACAAATTTAACAACAGATAATGGATTTTGATAGGCTACAAACAATCGAAAATGTCAAAAGGCGAGTACTGGACTGGAGCTCAAAAGGTGAAATCAAAGATGGGAGGCTTATATAGCATTGCGGAAGCAGATTTCTTTCATTTAGCCACTGAACTGAGAAGCTTCGACCAACCAAAAGCATTTGGACGTTTGCTGTTGCCGCTAAATGCTCCACGTGTAATAAACGCGACTAAGTCAAATGATCAAGTGATGTGTCTTCAGTAGATCTGTGAACTAACTCCCGCTACAAAGCGACAGAAGGATAGATATCCAAAACCAGCATATCAAAACAGAACTATTCAAACGGTTTTGGTAGAAATAATGTTAATCCTGGAAAAGTAACGTACTGATTTATACTTCAAACAGCTTTGTGTCACGCACTATGCATGGCCAATTATGATTCATTCGAATTGAGTAGAAGCCGATGTCCGGAATTCGTATTTACCGGTTGAATTGGTGCTGAACTGCGAAGGCTACCTTACATTGGGTTTTGTTGAATGGGCTATTCCTATTTTGTTGTCTAAACCGCTGGGATAAATCACATTAGCTATGAAAGTTCAAATAAATTTCGTATCAACTTAAGCAAATGGCTTTCATTGTGATAAACCTCGACCAGGTTATTATTTAACAGTACCATGAATTGAGTCCTAGGCGCTGTGTCGATTTACAAAAATGTTGTGTGAGGATAAGTGGTGTTGATTAGAAAGTCACAAGCAATTTTTACATCTAATAATGATTGGAGTTTTATGTAATTAAAATCTAATAATTCGAAAAGCATGATAAATTCGGTCTGTCGGTACAAAGCATTACTACTTTTTGTGGTGAAAATAATCTGCCTTCATTCACGTAACGGATACATACACAACCAACACTGAGTTTGTTTCATGAACGACACTGACAGGATTATAAATGACCCTATTAAACGTTGGGGAACACAGATTATTGGATATAAATATTCTTGCTTAATTAATAAATTATTTTGCCGATTTACCGGCACGTAAATCATGTATGTTTTCAGTGTACTAACGTTCCGATTATTTGAAATCAATTTGATTCCATTAGATATAAGTGAGAAAGTATTTTATTTCTACAGTGAGAATGAAGTTTATATTGTCGATTGTGCGAGGTGCTAACTACGAGCTTTCGAAGGATATGCAGAACACCACCTTCCGGCAAAACACAAGAGCATGAAGCGCTGGAAAGATTGAAAACGACAAATGCTAACCCGTAATAATTAGAGTTTCGGAAGGGTTGTATTAGAACGGTTAGACCAACGACATCTTCAGAAGTACGAGAAGGCGGAGAACGGTAGCCGCAATCGATTGAATGAGCATTGCTTGAGAAGGGCTCAAGTTGTACCAGTTGGCACAAAGTTGATTGACAAACCAGAACGAAGTGACAACCGGGACAGAAACGTTTTAGGACAGTGTTTTGGTTACTTGGTTTGCCTATATAAGATAGGCAAGTGTTTTTTTATTTGTATTGTTCGTAATAAACGCGCTTTCTCTTGTGTTGTGGGATCCGTGGGTGAACGAGATTTGTGTTGTATTGTTTGAACTCAGTGATGAATGGAGACTCAGTCTTCAAGCGGCTATGAAGCGTAAGTGTTGTAGCAAGTGGCCAGATATTCGCCAGCTGCCACTGGTCAAATTTAAGTGAACTGACGCAAATATTCGGATTTGCCCCCACGCGCTACAATATCAGTAATGTACCGCGTCAGAATAGGTAGGTTTTTTAACATTGGACCTATCGTAGCCTCGTGATATGTCACGTTCATATAAAGTTTAGTCCGTGTTGCGAGATGTCTTGAAAATATCATCTTCCAAGTTAGAACATGCGGTTGTTTTAGGATGCTAATGAGTCGGTAAACAAGTTACAGCGATTGTAAAAATTCAATTGCGAAATTCTGTTCAACGACGAATTGGTCGGCATCTTGGATGCGATTGTTATTGTTCATTTTTAGAGAGCATGAAGTACATGATTGAAGATTGCTCTTAGATGGCCTGCAGAACCTTACCTTACAGCACCATGGAAGCGTAGTAAGCGCCAAACATTTTGACGATATTCACCACCAATTAACAAGTATTCGAGCTGCTGAAAATGTGTAACAAAAGTGTTCCAATAACAAGAATTTAAAAGAAGGTATAAATCGTCAACTTCCCGAGAATGGCAACTCAACAATGTCGGACACAGCATTTCGATGGCTTGTAGACAATCATTTGACGCGAAAACGCCTGACGTACAACTAATGAAAACGAGAGCGAACGCTTAGATCATTCATTTCTAAAATATGTCTATGACAGATGCAGTGACTGTGTTTCTGTACACTAACGCAATAAACATTTGACCAATCTACGTTATCTTTCACTGTGGGATTCGGGGTCGGAAAACTAATTGTCGACTCAGGCGGTCGGTTACCAATAAGAAGCACACATGCTTTACCATCTCAGGCACTGACTATTCAGAGGGATCCGGCATCACACTGTATAGCACGTTCTCACATACCACATGATTCATCACTGCTGGTTAAATCCGACTTCAGAGAAGCCGGGCCAATAAATTCAGTTTACACCCCGTTATTACACACGAAAAATACGATCAAGTACATTTATACAAACGCGAACAGCCTTTTCAACAAATTAATCGAATTGTCTGAGATTTGTGATGAATCGGCGCCAGACATAGTTGCAAAAACAGAAACGTGGTTCCATGCCTCATTGTCTGATAATGAACTCTCTTTGCCCAGCATGTCTCTATTCCGGCGTGATCGTTTAGGCGATGGTGGAGGCGTAGCACTCTACTTCAAGCAATCGTTTATATGTAGAGCTATGAACGACCAGCCCCTTCATATCACTGACACACTTTAGTGCTCTCTGACCCTTACTTCAGGAGACCATTGCATTATTGGAGTGATCTATGGTTCTCCAACAGCAACTCTCGACCTAAACAATAAACTGATTAATGCTTTGCGCTACGTAACAACGCGGTACAATACTCAAATATTAATAATGGGGGATTTCAACTTTCCCCATCTCTATAGACGGAATGATCATCCATTAGAGGCACTTAAAAATGAACTTCGAGCCGTTTTGGATTACGCACCCCTTTATAACCGCGTTTTTGGATTTAATTCTATGAGAAGGTCAGACCTAATACTTACATCAGATCCCACAGCTGTAGAGAATATCGTTTATAAACTGCCAATCGGACGAAGTGTTCACGTTGTCCTTGAATTCGATTACGTTTGTAGCGCTAGGTGCAACAGTCACGGAATGAAATGCGTCAGAAGGGTGAACTACCGTGCTCTGTGTGCCGAGTTACAGAGCACTAGTTTCGCACAACTGGATTACTCCGATCCGGATAGTCATTTGCGCTCTCTCTTACAACACCTAAAATCTATATTGGAGGAACATTTAATGTTTGTTTTGAAGATAACGTCTCAATGTAATAAATTTTTACTATGAAGCAGGACTAAAAAGTGGATGAAACAAAGGGCAATGGCATGGGAGTTTCACAAGGCTACCAACACAGCTGATTCTCGGGCACAATTTACACGAATGCGAAACAAAGTTATCATCTTAATTCGATATGATAAACAAGCTTTCCAATCGCAATTGATTTCTCAGATGCACCAGAATCCGAAGCTCTTGTAAACGATAGAACAAATATTAAACCAGGAGTCTTTGCCCTAAAAACTTCGTCCGGCTTCACAGAATCCATAAATCAGACCGGTGATCTGTTAGCAGACTTTTATGCCGGAGTTTTTGCGCCGAAATCAACGGAGCCTGATCAGGAACCAATCGTTCGACTTGACCGACCGACCTTGGATGAAGTATTGGTTACTGCGATGGTGGTAGCGCAGCACTTACGAAAATTAAACGTAAAGAAATCTCCAGGACCAGACGAGATAACTCCAAAGCTGCTCAAAACCTGTCATGCGCAGCTATATGAACGTCTATTTTGCATGTTTAATAATTTGTTCCAAGCTGGCGTAGTGCCAATAGACTGGAAACTGGGACAAATAATACCCATTTACAAAGGTGGTTGCCGTTCTGAAGTTAAAATTACAGGCCGGTGGCATTGCTGTCTTCGGTATCAAAAGTTTTTGAGCGAATAATAACCGCAAAAATCATGCGACATCTGGAAACGAACCAACTTTTGGCAGTTGCCCAACATGGATTTCGCAGAAATCGCTCTTGTCTAACAAATTTGCTGACAAGCTTAGACGATTGGATGAGGATTGTAGATGCGGGGGCTGTATTCATGCGCGCTACCTGGACATTTCTAAAGCGTTCGATAGAGTTGATCATAATGTACTCTTGAACAAGCTAAAGAAACACGGTATTGTTGGAAGACTATACGAATTGATAAAAGACTACCTCAGCAACAGACACATCCGAGTTCGTGTGGACGGCCTATTATCAATGAACATCGATGACACCAGCCGTGTTCCATAAGGCTCAGTGCTTGGACCAATACTGCTTCTAGTCTATATGAATGATATACCAATACCAAATGATAGTAAGATGGTTTCGTTCGCTGACGATATAAAAGTATGGAGGCGAATCAGAGATGCTGACGATTGTATTTTGCTGCAAAACGATTTGAATGCTTTGTACAAGTGGTCATCCGAAAGTAAACTGTCATCGAATATGCAAAAGTCGAAGATGATTCAGATCGGACGTGACCTTGGCTTTTCCTATCAATCAAGCTCGGCGACAGAAACCTGGAGTACACCGAAGAAGAAAAGGGCCTGAGTGTCTGGATTTGAGGTAGTTTGATAAATGGTCTACAATGTGAAACCGTTTACAAAAGCGCGTCTCGGCTGCTTGGCATGTTACGGTGGATATTTGGACGTTTTTCTCCGGGGTGTTTTCCTCTCATGAAGAACACATATATACACCCGGTTCTAGACTATGCCACACAAGCCTGGACACCATGGCTCCAGAAAGACATCTTACTTCTGGATCAAATATGTCGGAGAGCTTCTAAGCTGATCATTGGACTCGAGCTGAGGACACTTACACAAAGAAGAATGCGAGGTGATCTCATCCTCGCATACAAAATACTTATTACTGTTTCCTACCCCCTGGACATATTATTCCACCTTCGATTTTCCAGCAACAGCCGTGGCCATGGTTCCAAGTTGGAAATACCACATTCCAAACTGAACTGTCGCAGGTATTTTTATTCGGTGTGTTTGTGCTTTGTTTGGAATTCCCTACCTTCCGATTTGGTAAGCTCAAAAAGTTTATCTATATTCAAATCGAAACTTGATGATTATATGAGAGCTATTACGAATTTTGCCCCCAACTATTAATAAGCTATCATCGTCCCATTGATTTTGATTTTATTTGTACACATATATGCATTAGTACCTATAGTTTCACTCTTATCTGGTTCAAGGTTTGTAATAATTTGGTTAATATTCATTTCACTTTCAATTTTCGTGTTCAATTATATTTCACCTACCTTGCAAGGCATTATTATATTAATATCAGTTCGTATGTCACGTCGACCGGATTTTCGAAATGCTCTCAGATTAGCGAATGTGATTCGATGAATTTCCAATGTTTCGAGTTTATATAACTTTCCTGTCAAAAATTATTGAGATTCTTGGATACCATTAAACCAGGTAGTTTACTCTGATTGTTTCAAGGCTAAACCGTAGTAATATCAATCTTAAAACGGTGAAATTTGCAATTGAATTCATATGTCGTCCTCAATGGGTTCAAATATTTTTTCCTCGAAGTAGACTGTATGAAAGCCAGCAGAAAAATAATCACAAGATTAAATATATAATTGCACATTATCTCAAATTGATACTAATTTCAAATCACAAATAACAATTTTTCGGCAGGCAGAAAGTGTTTAACGTAGATCTCGATCTCAGCATTCAGTGCCGAATTTTCGTCAACACGCTGATAATCGATCCCACTAACTCTAACGTGGAAGTCGAAAGACTTACAAGGTGCCACAAAAGTTGATCTCTGTTGAAAAACGTCATCTGATAAGTGTGCACAACCCGCTATAATTCGGTTTGACAAATTTGTCTACAAACAACGTATAGACTTGAATTTTAGGATATATTTGTACTTGCATACGATAAATTAGGATGATTTACCAAAGTTCCCATAGCAAAATATAAGTTTATATTCCAAAACGATCTCCAAGTCAAATTATCCAAGGTTTGAATTTTTTGGGATCTGAGTTTAATTGTATCTCAGCTCATTCCTTCATTATCGATCGATCAACTCGTTTGAGCCTAAACGAATGGGCGAATTTCCTATTCACCCGCGCCGATGAAACGGACATTTTTCAACAATTCCGTTCAAACAGAAAAAATTGACTGGAATTTCTTTGGAACGTAGTTTTTTCATTCGAATAACATCCAACTGACAGACGCCATCTCAGGGATTGGTGAGTGGAAAAATCGTTTTCGTGTGAGGCTGCACGTGTGATGTTCTCACGTCCACTCAAGCGTAAAATGACGACTTACTTTGAAGAAATTTTTAATTTTGTAATCGACAACAGTTAATTTGAACAGACTAGACAGTTATATTTTCTTTGAGCTGGGAGAGAGATCCGTTTTAGTTTCAATGTTGTGAACAGCGCTATAAAAATTTGATTACGTTTGTGTACAAACATCAGTTTGGTATTCAATTTGAAAGTAATAGAATACATCAATAAAATATGCTTGTTCTTTGTTTGACACCTCAAAGTGATTAGTTGAAGTTTAATTTTTGTCAGGCTTGAAAACTGTCTATGTCGTTTTATAGAATATTTTTTGTATTTGTAATATACGATACTATTATATTTTGAATATGAGTAAACAGCTTCTCCTTGTTGCATGCTTACCGTAAGCTGAATGGATACGTGAATGTTAAACGTGGAATTCTCCATAGTTTTACCACTTCTGCAATGTTTCAAAACTCAATTCATCTTATCTCACTGTTTACACCTGTTGATATCAAACAGCTCGAAACCGGTTGAAGTGTTTATGTCCGGGGACTTGAGCGCATCACATGAGTAGAGCCACTTTTCCGGTGTTACTCATAAATGCCCGACCTAGATGAGTAAAGCTCGCGTTTTTCGTGGTAGTAAATCAGCAAATTAATCTCCGACAATCGACATTGAATTGAGATAGCATTGCATTTATTCTGTAGAGCAATTCTTCCGATATCTAAAATGATAAAAAGTATTGTTGTCTGTTACGAAGCAGAACCGTATCGAATTATATGTGTTCGATTAGTGTGTAAACAATTTGATCGTGACAATGCCAACGCTAAAATTTTTAATCGGTCATTTTCAAAAATAAATTCCACTATCAAATGTGATAACTGAAGGGATACCATATCGGTTGAAGTGAAAATTTAATTCTTTTAAACACTAATTTTATATTTTCCCATAGATATATTCCTTCTTAACAAACTTTAAGAATGATAAAGATTGGACCGATGTGAACACTTCTTCTACAAAATAGCAATTTCTTTTGTAAATCGGACCTAAACTCTGTAGACGCATTAAACTAATTCATAAAAATAGCATAAGAACTGCAGCTGTGAACAAACGCCTGATTAGCTGAAAATATTAAAGATAACGTTGATGCAAAATTGATAGTTGGGTGATAAAAATCCGCACTTGCATGCATTTCTATCACACACCACACTACCGGTTTCGTACTGATTGTACTCATCAGGTAAGGTCAGTGCGATCAGGTTACATGTGTCTTGAAACAGTGGATAAATATCAAACAACTTCAGCTTTTTAGCAACTGCTGGTAGGGCTAGTACGACCAACCTCTTCAATCACATGCGTTCACACTCGTGGATGAATGTAAACTTGAACGAAAAGTCCATATTTGCATGAAACCGGTAGTGGAGTGTAATTTCAGGCAACACATCACTTTGGTCATCCATAAGCGCCTTGATTGCTTGGCCACGAATCACTGTGATTCTGTGTTTGAACATCGTGGTTCGTTGTACGAACCCTATGCAACAGTGGCATTCAAGTATAGTTTTGTTTACCACTTATCCACTGTTTCAAGGCTCACTGAATCTAATCTTACAATCTCCAACTGATGACGGCAAATAGCCACAAACCGGTAGTAGTGCGTAAGTGCGGGAGATGTGAGCAACACATTACTTTGGTCATATTTGCATGTATTTTCAAAACACACAACACAAATACTTTAATATCGTTTGTTTATTTTTTGCAACAATTGGAGTGGGTTTCTCTATAACGGATGTTTTAAAGCATTTAACTATAAACTATTTGAATCCAGATAACTACAGGAAATTTTATTTTAAAGCAGCATTGCTTTTTTGTCTCCAGGATCCGTTTTTAGCTACACTGCAACTTCTCGAATATATTCTTCAAGTTAAGTCGAAACTGCCCGAGTGGTATATTTCGACGATAATATCGCACAAACGCTTTACAATGTGCTGAATTCCAATTTTAGTCCAATATAAATCGTTTCCGCAAACCATTTGAAAATATTCAAGACCGATTGGGAGTACATAATCATGAAATTAAAGTTTGCAATGAATCGGTTATAGCATGTTTTGGGTAACGATTCGCTTCTCAACACAGAAGCCTCGTCAGACCAAGTGTGTCGTTATGAACAGTGTTTAGGTTTAAATGGCATTTTTTTTACCAATCCTGAGTTCTCTAAGCTAGACAGGGGAGAACAAGACAATTGATCGCACCCCATAATGCTATGTTAATCCCTAAATTTGTTATTTAGTGTGCATGTGCGAACAGCATCCGCTGACAAACTGCTTACGTAATCCATATGCACATTAGGTGTTATGCACGCTAATACATATCCGCTGAAGAACCTAACGCCAGATTGTTGAGATATCCGCCCCATCCACCTTGTTCACCGCATTCGCCCCAGCCTTTTTTATTTTAATTGCCTCGGCGTGAAGTCTTTCCCTATAATATTTCACACCCCTTCTTATCACTTCCATGTTATCTGGATCTACGCTCTGTCCAGTGTCTAGCACGTGTTCATCTATAGCAGAATCCCGAATCAGTGATTGATATGCACTGGGATTGCGAGGTTGCTTTCCTACTCGTTTCCTATGTTCGTTTACCCTAGGGCAAAGTTCTCTAAACGTTTGCCCAATGTAAACACCCGCGCAACCCTTGCATTTGATTTCGCAAATGCAGTTTGTCGCACAACCTAAAGGAGTCTTATCTGTTCGGTCTGACGAAGCTTGTGTTCAGAAGCGAAACGTTACCAAAAACTTGCTATAAGCGATTCATTGCAAACTTTATCTTCATAAATCGTTTCCCTCACTCAATTTGTGTTCTCGTCAAAAGTATCTATCCAATTCGAACCACGTTACAATTGATTAAATAAATTCTAATGACATTTGCGCAATATACTGAATCACGGTGTGCCGTGACTATCTTAATCGAACCATTTATTTCCTAGTTAAAATCTCGCCACAGCTAAAAAAGCATTACAAGCATGAAGATCACAATCCCTTCAAGTGGCAAACTAACAAAAAATAATATTACCACACATTTACGTACTTACTTTCTTGTTCATCTTAAATCCGATGATAGATTTGACGCTCCCCGCCACTAGAAAAAATGCATTCTCGAGAAGTAGCAGTAGAGGAAAGAAATTGAATTTTCTGAACAAGGCTGATTCATTGGTTTTTGTGAGTTTGCGATTTGTTAGTACCTATGTGATGGTGCGTTTGTTCAAAGTGCTAAGTCTGGAATATTACACGAAATAAACAAATCAAAAAAATAAAACACACTGATGAACCAGTTCATGATATTTCTCACGTTGTTTTTCTACGTTAGTTATGGCGATTTAGGCATGATATCGTAACATAGAAAAAATGGGGGCGCTATCTGAATCAGATCAATGCATTCCATAATATGTTCAATTGAAAATATAATCAGCAACATATCCATATTACAATATGAAATGTGACAATTACAAATCAAGCGAATTTTGATGATGTGCAAAATGCCACCCTTCGGCATAACACAGGGGTAAGAAGTAGACCGATGACAATAATCGAAATTCCAAGAACTCAGTTGGGGAGAAAATCGTAGCAGAATGGTTCAACTGACAACCTGTTTGTAACATGAGCAGAGGGTGAACATTCGCACAAATGAATGTCGTACGATTCGTCAATGTTGGTCAAAAAAACCTAACATAGCTGGGGCTCGAATGTAGCCGTTTGGAACGAAATCTCCTGACAAGTCAGTTTGAAGCAAACATATTCGGTGTACTAGTTGTAATATACTCAATTTCTGTGTGTGATTCTTTGTCACGCGTGTAATATAAGCTTCTAACAATCGGCGTTCACTTGTGTTGCTAGAGTCGGGATAAAAGTGATTAAAAATGTTGACATTGGGTGTTAATCGTAACGCGATCGATAAGCCGATACTAAAAGTGTGCAATGTGATTCACACTGGATCGATTGTCCTCATGATGGAGTTCCACAACCTACTAGAAGTTCGCACCAGAAGGCGATTTGACCCGAATGACCTGACATAATATTCGTTCGCTAAAATAGTACACAGATAGTCATTAATATCACACGCGTCAAGGCTATTTTTACCTTTCACGATATTATGTGCAATCGTTATTTTGCTGGGCCATGGCCGGTATGTGGTTGACCACAGAAAGTGCTACTTGTGTGCAGGTACGCTGGAGTCAATTTGATCGGCCAGCCTGGACAGATACCGTATTGACCATATTCACTACAGCTGATGATATTTCAACCTCCTCAGACTCGACTTGATTAAGGCTTTAGCCACCCCAATTCTAATCGTTTCCACCTTAACGAACTTCACACTACACAATGTCGAATACGTATTCAGTCAGGGCAGCGACCACGAGACAACAACGAAATTATCGGGGTTATAGGGATAATTAATTCAATTTTTCATCTTGTAAACTACATCAATACTTTATGGATATTCCAAGAACTTAAAATCGTAAAATTTATATAGGTTAAATGTTTACAAAATCATTAAAAATTGCTTTTTTCATAATGGTGTCTTCTTATATTTGCTCTTTTTTCATAGTATTCAAACTGATAATTTGTACTTGAGAACTGGTTTTTTAATGTCAAGACACCTTCACCATTTTCTTATGAACAACAAACATCGAACTTAACCAATGTGATTTAATTTATGATTAACAGAATATTAAACATTGCTTTCAATTTATGTCATATTTATTGAACTCTGGTATTTATTTTGGATTCTAAAATTTATTTATAAGAAAGCAATAAAAACTCACAGAATATATTAATGTTATATATAAGACCGATGTAAATTCCATATTTCGAATAAACTTACTTGAATTGACAAAAAAATTATTTGATTAAAAAACGACAACCACGCTTAAGTCAAGTGAAATATATCTTTTTCGTCATTTCACATTAAGCTTTAAAATACAAGCGTGAGAAAATTGAGAAATGGATCTGAGTGTCATCAAACCTTAAATAAAAATCGAAGTCACGTGTTATCGCGTGGTTCGGTCGATATTAACGACGGTCGAGGAAACGAGGGATCACGAACTAATCGTTTCTGGACACAAGTTTGGTTCAAATAATTTGATTCAAATTGCCTCAGCTGTGACTGCCTCAATAAAGATTAAAAACACAAAACAGCTTTCAGTTTGATGCTTTCTTTCTTTTTGGAAGGTTATGACAAGGAATCGTTTTAGAAAAGTTACAATATCGAAAATATAAAGAAACTAAAAGATCACTTCTGACGTTATGTTGAATGTTAGAGTGATTCATACAGTCGCATTATTTTGAGCTCCTGATTATCCGCCTATACTGTTCTTATACTTACACGTACGTGTATATATTATACATTATTAGACTCCGCTCGAAGTCAGCTTTCTGGATATACCACTCTCGTAGCGGTAATCGATAATACGAGCAAATTTGGATTTCTCGTGATTTTCCCATATTGGATCGACGCGTGCAACCCTGTTAATACTCTTCAAGTCCTCAAAGGGATTAACGTCATTGGAAAGATCTTATTCTTCGCCGTCGACTGGTTATATATTCAACAGCGTGCGATCAACTACCGAATCGGATCGCTGGAATCAATTTTGATTTTGCTCTTATTAGTGAACAACGCTTTTCGTCGCGCTCACGATATTCACCATCGATCGCTCGACAGAGCCACCGCCAGTGAACACACCACTGAACAGCACTGCACACAACCCTGACCGAATGACCCCGAAAATGATACAAAACGCACCGAGCTGCATGTGTACGGTTTGCCAAAAGTCGGTAAGTCCTAAGGCGAAGTCTGTCACGTGTTATAATTTTTTGTCGAAAGTTCATGCTAAATGCGACAAATCGAAGTAAAGTGTTGCTCACATCCCCATCCCTTACACACCACTACCGGTTTCAGGCTGTTTGCCATCGTTAGCGACAAATCGGTAACCTCGGATTTAGTATCGATTATTAATGGAAATGTTTATCCCAGTGTCTGTCACGTTTGCCAACTTCATAAGGCCAAAAAACAGCGTCATTCTCGGAGGCGAAAATCCGTGAGAATGAAATTGAGACGCGTCTAAATGGACTGGAATCCAGTATGCAAAAACTGAATGAATTGATAAACAAGGTCATAAAGGCACCATTGCTGTCCTACTTAGAAGTTACTGCCTAGGAGCCGGTAGAAAATCTATCATACTCAAACAGGCCAACATTTGCTCCGATAACCGCGCAGATGGTGACTAAAACGGGGAAGCGTTCGTTGGAATCAGTGACTCCTCGACTTAACGGAAATGAGAAAGGACTCAGAAAAACCACTACTAAAATGACTTACTCAAATTATAAAACAAAATCCGCTGGTGTAAACCTTAGTTATATGCACAAACGTGACCGAGTCGCAGGAAACGCTGTTCGAAGCTAAGCAAAAACATGACTTAGCTGAGTGGTATAAACTCCGTAGGCAGATGAGACTGGTCACAGTTACTCCATTCATCAATAGTTTGATTAAACCGCCACCTGAATTCTCCGCACAAAGATGATCCTCGCCTCATTAAAAAACGCTGCAATCTGCGGAGGACGTGGAAAACGTACTCTTAAATGCTTACACTCTTAGAGGTGTTCCAGAGGCTACATGTCGTATCCATGCAGACTTACCATGGTGGGAGCGAAAGTCGTCGCAGAAATCTCGTGGAGAATGTAATCCGAGAAGTATTGTAATTCTAGGTGTTCCGGAAGATGCTGCTGACGTACCTTCTCAAGAAAAGTCTGAGCACGACCACAAACAGTGGAAATATCTAGCCGAAACAATTGGTATTAAAAATACCGTACTTGTGGATGCTTTTGGGATACCGCGATCTGCCAACTATAAAGGGCAAGGTCCTAGCCCTTTAAAGCTAACCTTCTTCACAACCGAAATGACTGATACTATCAAAAGTGAATGGAAAGCTAATAGAAAAAACCTACCCCCAAACGTCAAGTTGAGCTTGCCCAAGGTAATAGCCGGTAGCAAGCAAACGGATAGTACCGACCATCAAACGCCTAGTGATGAGGTTCAACCTGAATGTCATGTGATGGCTCCAAAAAACTTGAGCATTCCGACTCTAACCGAGTCAGCCCTTTGATAACTTTCAATGATTTAAACACCACAAACTTTATAAGATGTTTATATACAAATGCACAAAGCCTTCCGAACAAATTAGCTGAGCTAACCGAGATATGTTCGCGCTACTCACCTGACATTATCACCATTACAGAAACATGGTATTCTTCCCAATTGACTGAATCGGAGATATCAATTCCAAATATGAATTTGATAAGGAACGATGGAGAGAGAAGCGGTGGTGGTGTTGCTCTTTATTACCATAATAGACTCCAGTGCCATCCAATAGACAAGACAGAATTCACGCTCGAGGATACAATTTGGTTCACTTTAACACTGATGTCTGGTGAAGTTTGCATTATTGGTGTGGTCTACCGGTCCCTTCATCCACGGAATCGTACAACGAAAGGTTGATACAAGAGCTTCAGCGCTTGACTCACGCACACCAAGCAACGACACTTATTATGGGTGATTTTATTCTGTCCACCCTTTATCTCAGGGACCATCACTCCTCACAATCACCAGAATATCGATTTAGAGAGGTACTAGATTCAATCTCGTTATACAAACATGTTCACGAATGCACCCGGAGGAGAGGTTCTGACCGCCCCTCTGTCTTGGATTTGGTGTTAACATCGGAGGAACAATCTATCGAAGCGATCGAATTCCAGGCTCCACTGGGTCTTAGCGACCATTCAACTTCCAAAAGTGCAAGGCGTTGAACATTGGAAAGGCTGTTAATTACAACTACACTCTTGGGTCCCACCAACTCGTCTGGACAACTGAAGAGAAGGATTTGGGTGTTTGGACCAGTTCAAGTCTGAAGACTTCACTGCAGTGCAAAGCGGCATACAAAAAGGCGTCACAAGTATTGGCGTTATTGAGACGAATTTTTCGGCAGATTCTCCAATCAGTCGGTGCCCCGTATCATGAACACCTATTTGAGACCAGCGATGGAGTACGCTGTTCAGGCTTGGTCACCCTGGATTCAGAAAGACATCAATCTTCTGCACCGTATTTACCACCGAACCACAAAGCTTGTACCCGGACTAGCTGCTAAACCATATGAAGAACGTTTGAGGAGTCTCAATCTTTTCGACTTTCGCTGTCGTCGACTAAGAGGTGACCTCATACTGATGTACAATATTATGCACGTCCCTAACCATCCCTTGTCCAAACTTCTCACACGCTCGCCACCCCGTGCCAGTCGGAAACACGAACTTTCAGTGCTTATTCCCACTTCAAGACTGAAATGTCGAAGATATTCGTATGCTGTACGTGTAAGTTTCACATGGAACACCCTCCCCTCCACTGTTACACACTCAGCCAACCTGGATATTTTTAAAGCTAATTTGGACAAACACTTGAGAGACAACCCAAACTTTGATACGATTTACACTACATGAGTTTTCCTGTTCTTCTTTTTTATTGTATATACATCATAACTCCATCCTATGGTTATTGTTAAGCTAAATGCTTTTTAGACCATTACAACTTTGAATCACTTTGAATCACTTTGACGGTCATCACAATACCCAGCTTTATTTCACAGGACCCTGAGTATTAGTTTCATTTTATAGAAACTGAATTTAGTTCTAAAAATATCATTGATGACTACGCTATGTTTTCACATTTAACGCAGAAACTCCCCGCGGATGTGTTATTACAGGTACGCGACGCAGTCCTGACTGCACCCATCGGTGACCGTCACCGTATCGTCAAACAAGCCGTGATTTCTCGCACGGTTCTGTCTGAACGATGTAAGCTACAGCAGCTGTTCGGCAACTTGGAAATTGCCAACAAAAAGCCATCTACCATACTAATGGAGATGCGCCTCCTGCTCAGGTCATCGCACATGGATGAGTCCTTACTAAAGGAACTATGGCTCCAGCGTTCACCTCAGTCCGTGCAACCCATCTTAGTTGCTGCGAAAAGCACTCCGGTATCTGAGCTTTCGGAAATGGCGGACAACATCGCTGAATGTATCCGTCCCTATCCAGATGCCCATGTTTTACAACGTAACCGCAGGACGATCACGCACACAGGGTACTCCAACGGGAGTCAGCAATGCGGATCTGCTGGCTGAGGTTGCGGCTTTACGCAATGATGTTCGAAACCTCGCACTCAACAATAAGTCACGATCTCGTACCCCATCCCGCCGACACTCTAGTAGTCACACTCGGTCACCCGTTTGATGGATACATTGGAAATACGGCGACGATGCGCCACGTTGCATCAAACCTTGCGCCTATCGCACATCGGGCCGACAGCTAACGACGACTACTCTCGTCGGCCCGAAAAAATTACGTCGTGTTGTCCACATCAAGGATAAATCCACGGGTCTACGTGACGGACCAAAATCCAGTAAAGACGTTCGCACAAGCGCTAAAGTGCGCGGTAATTGTCAACGCTCTTCTAATCCACCGACACACAAAAAGCCCATCAAGAGCTTTCGTCGAACCGGATAAGCGTTTCTCGCACAGGCACGTAGACCTCGTTGGCCCGTTACCACATTCAAGTGGCTATATATATGTCTGCCCTGCTAGGCAATCACCATTTGCCTATGGAGATAACGTGACGCGCATGCGACACGGTAGGAGTCGTTTTCGCCCATCACCACCGCGGCTTCAGGCCAAATCATCACATGTCCCAAAGGAGTTGGCTAATTGTCCATATGTTTTTCTCCGGAATGACATGGTGAAGCATCCTCTTCACCCTCCTCATACTGGACCGTTCAGAGTAATTCGGCGCTCCCCAAGACGGTCGTCATTGACCGTGTCGGCAAGCATGACACTGTCTTAATCGACAGAGTCAAACCGGCTTTCATGGACGAGGAAGTTATCCCAAATGACCCAACACCAACCCCGGCACCACTGGTCATTACCCCTCCTGTCCCTACAGCTAACCCAGAGCCGGACACTACAGGAACCAAACGTGCCAAACGGCAACCCGTTCCACCTACGCTTGCTTCCAACTCACCCGGTAGCCCTAACCACCAACACGAGCACAATTGTTCCAACACGCCTGTCATGTCTCACAAGGTCCTTACCAGCCCAGATTGACGCGCCAACCGATTCTCCTGGCGCGGCCGTTTACCATCCTTCTCCGGGACACAGGAAATTCTGAACAGGGACTGTGTTTTCGAAGCTTCTGGTTTTTGTTGTCAAGCCCACGAATGCGCCTGTTTATGCTCGAATTGGGTTCATATTAGGACCATACCAAACGGGAAAATCCCGCTAGCAGCTGTTCACTCCAAGTGAGGCGGCTCGGCAGTACGTTCACTCACATGTGAGACGCTACTTGGCTTAGTCCTGATCGGTTCACCGTACATCCTACTGTCGAACCACCGAAGATCGACCCACGCAGACCGAGCGCCCTGGCTGAATGTATGTGACTGGTTGCTGAGAGACTACGTTCCTACCCGGGGAAACCTGACACCCGCATGCCCCACGCTACTGGCAACTCCCGATCAAAAATCTTCGCTGACCAGACTTCTTGGAGGGGGGCTGTGTAACACTGCTTGTTTTTCCTTATCAAAACATTGACCTTGGCAATTATTACTTCCGTTCGTTCGTGCGTGCATCGTAAACGCTTTGTACACGTTTTGGCTACCGCGATAAACCTTTCATCTCCTGTGCCTTTTCTCCAACATTCTTGGGGACATTATTGTAGTAATCTGGTCTACTACAAGGGCAATCTGGGAAGTCGTATGAACAACGACTGTGGAGTCTAGATCTCTTTTCGCTAAAAAGAAGGCGACTACGCGGGGATCTGATCGAGACCATTAAAATCGTTAGAGGCTTTAGTTCTATTGATCCGGCTGATATGTATGCTCTCGCGCCAGTAGTAGGTACTCGAGGCCATTCACTGAAACTGGCAGAGCAACATGTCAGGTCTAATGCACGTAAGCACTTCTTTAGCGAAAGGGTAGTGAATCACCTGAACTGTCTGCCCGAAGAGATAGTTTGTTATACTTAAGTAACGTGCTTCAAATATAGACTAGACCCAACCTGGCGCTCTGTGTTTCCCAATTTTTATCCCTGATTTTATAGTTGTTCTTCAATTTGTCGTT
The DNA here is from genome assembly GCA_013407085.1 of Atriophallophorus winterbourni. Classification (NCBI taxonomy): domain Eukaryota; kingdom Metazoa; phylum Platyhelminthes; class Trematoda; order Plagiorchiida; family Microphallidae; genus Atriophallophorus; species Atriophallophorus winterbourni. The sequence continues at coordinate 94,798 of JACCGJ010008725.1, read as the reverse complement.
GGAACGCACTAATGTCTCTCCTCACCTATTTGGTAAGGTGAGTTTTTCTGTTGCATTCCAGCCAAAGTCATACCAGAAGAATATTGAACCTACTGTTCGAAGTGGTGGACGCCTTTTTGGCTTACCACCGGAAGTATTCTGGACGCTCGATTGGCGACTCTGCCACATATCGTCCTGTGTAAACTGAACTGAACTGAAATATTGATAATGAATTTGAACATACCGCGTTGTGAAACATGCTTTGTGTTTACCTTTTATAGAAATTCCGGTTGTGCAACAGCAATTCTCTGGAAAAACTATGTGCTATCAGCCTCCTCCAGTTTAATGCAACTTACATTTGAGCTTGAACTTGTAGTGCATCAACAGAATTTCGGTGAAGGCTCTATTTGCCGCGCAGTTTTTCAATCCGTCATAACATTTAAAATGATGAATGATATGCAATTGCAGCAAATATTCCGGCAGTATGTGTTCTGAATTTTATATTTTTATTTTAAAGGGTGGATCGTAATAATAATAATTCAATTTGTGCTGCTGAACTTCAATGCGCATTAAAAAATGGTATGTACATTATAAAAAGTTATTGTACGCATTTTCAACATCAAATATAATCGCGCTTTTCGGGTTTTCCATCTAATTTACAATTTTATGATCTATTCTTATCAGGTAGTCGGTTAGCATGTTTGATGTTAGCCGTTAAACATCATGATATGGAGATATTTGCTGAGATGTTCGACCTCGACAATGTTACATTGAAATTAATGCGATTCGAATAGTCGCTTCTGAAAAGGTGTGATAGCATGTAGTTTAGTAAAAACCGCAGCTGACATTTATCAGAGGATAAGGAATACAAACTGTTTTTGATGTCAATTCGTGCATCGTTCGTTGTGCTGATGTTCTATTGTCGCGCACATCACACGGACAATTGATTACAGACTTTCAGCTGTATACTCACTCCACGAGAGAATGTAACACGCTAGAGGAATTGAAGTGTTGTGCTAAAAAGAGGGTTTTTATAATTAAACGATTGAGCTCTGACGAATGTTAAAGAAACTCGGCTTGATCCAACTTGAGTATCGTTTGAACAGCTATTATTTACTGGTAACAAGGCGGATCTTGCCGTAGCACTACGCTATTGTGCTGTCAAAATGTTTCTGCTTACAAATATAAGAACCTGATGTCATCCTATGAATCTCCAGAAACTAATAACTCAGCGGCTTGCTGCGCAATATTTACATTATCCACAATGATAATTAAATCTGAAATCCTGGTATGAACATTTTTTGCTGCTGACACGAAAGAGCAGCTCAAAGTTTTACTTGAAAAATACTTTTCGACTGTTTAAAATAATGGATACACCGGTAAATTCCTCTAAATGGCGATCTTGTCAATGACTGGACTGCATCAACGAAGATAATTTAATGCAGCTCACATCCTCCGACAAAACTGCAAGTATATTTTAAACTGTACCATTCAAATATTTGAGCACTTCCGCGTATTGTACTGATAGTCGTTTAATTTTATCTCAAATAAAAATATTCCTGTAAATTCTGTTCACATCTCCGCCGAGTTAAGTTTACGTCGATAATCAAGCGAGTAAAGGTTCAACATCTCACCTGAGAATTACGTTGTCTTTATGCTCTGAACGTTCTGCAGTATAGCTTGCTCACCTTTTGAAATCGAATAGCAGACAAGCGGTCTATAATCAAGAATAATCATGGCAGGAGAGCAAAATTAATTTTGAATATCGCAAGACTAATCACGGAGAAAGTTCGCCTAACCACCAACAGCATATAAGTTTCTGCGAGTACCTACGTTGATGATTATGCTCAGTGTGTAAGACGCCAGTTACCTATTAGAGATTTTGAGTTTGACAGACGTGTAACTATCACGCTATTCAGTGCCGACACAAGCTCTATGTGCATAGCAGCATATTTCGCCTGTACAGGCTTGCAATTTGATATATACATGGGTAATGTGCATTATCGTCAAACTTAGGAAATAATAATGCTTGATAAAAGTAACTCTTCCACCTCCTCGGAGATCACACAGACGAAGGCGCGGTCAATCAAAACTTGTATGCTAGATCAACGGGAGTTTTTAACATTTTTTATCCTAGTTTAAAGATCTCGTTAAAAAACTTTTCGATGTGCTTCTAACGTATTAAATAATGGTTGCTGATGAATCAAACTTCTGGACTGTCCTGGATTTTCAAAATGGCTTGGTTCAACTCTAGTACGCCGCGATGTTTTCCAATCTAAATTATTAATCCTATCGATCAATGCAAAACATATCTGCTTATCGTTCAGCTTGGACTATTATTACACTAGTTGTTTGATATCTATGAACATTGCATTTTCGTTTGCTGCTTTGTTGTAGGTGACGTAGCGGTTGCGCTTCATGGTATTGGATAATGTGTAAAGAGAATTTCAATGTTCTACGCTAGCGATAGAAACTAGTTTTATACCACGGTTTTATGTTGGGACCAGATGGCCATGGGCTGAAGAAAGTGTGGGTGATTACTCGTTCGTCATTGCCAGAAAATTTTCTATGACCACCTCGCCACTTGCCTTGTTGCCATACTCTATTATTGGTTTGGCCAAACAACCACTTTATTAAATGCCGAATTTATTTATTTTGTTGATTTGAAAAAACCTTTTTTTCAAAAAACGCCTAACAGATGATTGGAAACCTCACATGACGACTGGAAATTAGGAGCTGTTGCCATCGAAATTTATTGTGTGTATCATAAATTTGCATGCTATTTCATTAGGTCATAACTTTCAAAAACAAAACAATTACAAAATCACGTTTCCAACGTAAAAATCTTTTCAAGTGCTTTTGTATGTCTATCGTCTTCCTGTCGTATTTGGTAGAAACTATCTCGGAAGCTGGACATGTGCTTCAGAAGGAATATGTTTTTCCTATTATTTCGGGATTTTTTAGACTATTTGGGAAAGATGGTTTACTTAATAAATAGGGTTTGTACAACAAACCACGGTGTTTAACTAGTGTATCACAGTGATTTCTCCTCAAGTGAATTAGACGTCATGAACGATCAAAGTATTGAGTTGCTCACATCTCCACATTTATATCCATGTTCATAGCATAAATAAATTTTCGTTTCAAATTTCTTCAACCTGTGAAGGCTTGTTGTTAAGTATACCAATATTTACCTTTTTATTATTTCGACATTATTTCTTTGAATCCATTACGTTCCTCTAGAGAAAATTGTTTGTTTTCCACCAACCCAGGCTTGCAAACGAACTTCAACATACAAACCATCAACCTGATGATGTCCATGTTCGACCAAGATATGAATGGCACAATGAATTACTCGGAGTTTTGCCAACTGTTCAACTACGTGCAACGCTGGTCTGCTTGTTTCCGACAGTTTGATATGGACCGTTCAGGGACCATCAGTTCGCAAGAATTATCCAATGCGTTGACTAGTTTTGGTTTTCGTCTGTCTCCGCAATTTATTCAGCTCATGATTCGAAAATTCGATCGCAATCGATGCGGTCAAATCGCGTTTGACGATTTCATTTTGGCTTGTGTTTGCCTTCAGGTTGGTGTATCTATGTGTGAAAGTTTGTCTGACGTTTATTTAAATTATTCATTAATTTCGGTTTATTTAATTACATGTAGCCTTCACAAGTTTCACCCATGTGAAAGTCTCAATACATAATATTTTTATTCGTGAATCACATGGTTAAGCCTGAGACCCAGCATTCACAAAATGCCTGCGGGTTAAACCACGATCAGGTTTCCCAGGCCTCGACGGTTTCTTAAGAGATTCGTGAAGCTCGTTGATGGGTTTAAAAATTCTGTGCCTAAGGTTTTTGTGTTAGACGGTAGTGAGCTTCCTTCGGAAACACACTGGAGTCTCACTATTATTTCGATTTCGATTTTTTCTTCTTATATCTGTCTAGGCCTGGGCAACCTGACAGTATCTTAGCCCACGTGCAGTCTCTGACTGTGCGGCACTTTGCTGGGATCAGGCTTGTGCTTTCATACAGACAAAAAGTGTTTCCAATTTCAATTGAAGATTCCTGCTTATTTGAGGGTTTTTTGAACGGCGTAGATTTGTTCCTGATGCGCCTATTTTTTACAGGATACAAGTGTGATATTTGTTTATGTACGACCACTAACTTTATCTATTCTGGTTATCTAAAATTTATGCAGTTAATCTATGGTTTTATTGATTTTCGTTAATCTGTGTGAAATAAAACAAGTATTGTCAAATAGTGTATTAAATTGATTAACGAAACCACATATGTACACATACATTCTGAATGCTGGCTCAATGCCAAATGTTTTATAACCTTAGTTTCTCAATATGCATGCACACCAAACCACAAAACTACCATGTAGCAGCATGGGAACTCCAGAAGTTCATGTGCCGTCAATGGCAGCAATAACAAATTTGAGCAGAAAAGGTGAAATCGGACATACCTGTTTGAACCCACTTTGAATGGCATTTTTTCAAAAACGTCTTCGTAGCACACCAGTACCTGAGTGTATAAAGTACATGCAGTGTAATAAAATTTCTGCCCCATTTAATAATTCAATTTTGATTTGCTGAAATTTAAAAACATGGCTGTTGTTGGTCGCGGATAAGAGTGGCACAGTTGTAAACGTTGTCGGGAGATATAAGGATGGTAGACGCAGTCTTTATCAGGTAACTTCTCGAACATGACCAGCACAGCTTGAAAGGCACGATTCTGAATAATAGCTAGAGTACTTCCAATTTTGATGCTATGTCTACTGAATAAGTTGGAGCGTTTATGGACCTTCGCAGAATCGTTTGCTACTTCCGTTTAGCCGCCATTTTAATCTTCAAACGCGAACCTTATTTGAATCTATTCCATACGCGTCTACGCTACTCATTTTGTTCACGTACAGAATGCATTTGATGCTGCTGACGAAGCTTTCCAGTTGAGCATTACGAAACCCAGTTTGACCTTGATACTGATTGTGTGTGATTACACAGGTCGATACCGCGTCTTTCCGCGTGATTCCCGCGATCTCTGTAGCAATCAAACAAACTGGAAATAAAATCATCGTATATTTTTTGAAACTTATAAGTCGAATATTGAATACGGAGAGAACTTTTCGAATGCTATTTGTTTCCATTCGAAGGGCGATTACTATGTCTACATCGCAAAGAACAAGATTACAATCTATATGAGTGTTCCCACAGTTGTGCTAGTCCAGTCCAAGGAGCAGTAATAATCATGGGGCCAGTTCGGAATGAAGGTTGGCTTTCATCTTGTGGCAACTTAGCTGCACTTTAACACTTCTTTGTGTTGCTAATAAATCGAGTTTGTGCACATAGCTGCACGAATCCTTCGCCAATATTTGTACCTTCAAGACTAAACATACAAACCAATTTTCACTCAAGCGCATCTTTGCAGCCCATAGCCTAGCATTCATACATCCCGTTAAATTAATAATATCGGAAATTATACGCGTCACAAGAAAGCATCTCGATAGTTGTAGATTGCGTTCTTTTCGTCATCAAAACTGATCAGCTGGAACCTACATGGAACAAACATCTTTTTATTACTATATTTCAAGTTTTAAGTTTGTGGTTATTATGTCTGTGATAAACAGACAGGCAGATAGATAGGATGATTTATTGATGGCTAGATACATACATACATACGCACTGAGACTGGACCTTAACGTGTTGCGATGGTTTGTGTACCTCCATGACCCATTGAGCTATACTGTGTGGTGTATTTTGGTGCCAGCAGAGCTACTCATACCAGTAAGGTCGATAGATAGAGGTCAGACAAACTCAGTCTCACCCCACTGACTAGTGGTTCAGGCTTTTTAGCCAAAGGCTCTGGGTGGGGCCCCCTAAGCCGAACCCCTACTTCAGCCTGGGCAACCGGGTAGTATCACGCCCACAAGCAATTATGAAAATCCAGGTAAAAATGACAGATCCCTTGCTCCCAAACTCTCTGCACACAATGCTTTCAATGATCTCACTCTGCATGCAAACTTTTTTAGTAACTGTTTTCCGTTTTGTGGTTATTTGGGTAGCCCTGACAGAAGTGCAGTTTGTTCATCGAGGTTTCCAAATTCTTCCACTTCGAATATTTTGCTTGCTTCAAATGCCTCCAGAGCGTTCTTCTGCCCGCGCGTACCATTCAAATTAGCGGCGTTTAATGTTCGGACTTTAGCTACATTACTTTTTACTTTTGTGCGACTATCTCCTCCTGGATGATGAGTCGGCTTCAATGAAGATTCTTAGGAATTTGGGTACAAAGCGGCGTCCCTAGCACCACTCGGACTTTAGCTAGCGTCGAACAACAGGTAGCCTTGGTTCGCACACTTAATAGCCTCAATGTTGATATTTGCTGTTTGTCGGAAACACGCATGCATAACTCTAGCTCTGTTACGCGATTGTCTAATTCTTCTAACTTACTCAGGTCACACTATCTACGCCTATTTACTGATGACAATGCCATGATATCTGGTCATGCTGGTGTCGGAATCGTCTTAAGTGAGCGAGCTGAGGTCGCACTGTTAGACTGGATCCCAGTCTACAGTCGCCTTTGTGCAGTAAGACTACAGGGTTCGTGTAAGAAAGGCTGATTTCGCAATCAACCCCGCAACCTGTTTGTGGTTGCTGCCTATGCACCGATTAATTGTAGCTCTGAACTTGTCAAGGATGAGTTTTATGGAAGATTACAAGAACTCATTAGACTTGCATCGAGGAGTGACATAATTGTTTTAGCTTGAGACACGAATGAACTTGTAAGTTGTCTATCTTTAAACTAGCATTTTGCTTGTGGAAGGTTTGGTCTCGATTGTCATCGTAATGACAAGGGCAAAAGATAACTTAGCTTGTGTTCAGAGAACAGACTACCTTGCTACCACGAACTTCCGCCATTCGAAGCGCCACTGCTCCACCTGGAAATCTCCATCGACGGCCTTGTTCACGCAAATTAACCATATTGCTCTCGGTATGGTATGAAAGCACAAGCCTGATCCAGGCAAAGTGCCGCACAGTCAGAGACTGCACGGTAGGTGAGTTACTGTCAGGTTTCCCAGGCCTAGACAAATATGAGAGGAAGTGTCCAAGATTGCCTTTCATACTGGGGCACCCGTCTAGAGGTAGATCATGAGTTAGTCTGTGCTAAGCTCTCGATGCATTTCGGCGCTAAACGTTGCAAGGCAGTTGAATGCTGCCAGGCTTAATGATATCATGGTTTTGCGAACGTTTCAGGCCGATTTGAGTTTGCATCTTTCTGTAGCCCTCAAAAATCGTGCAGTACTTTTGTGCTGTACGGTTAACACCGTGCTAAATTGAATTGCAACCGGTCGTGAGGTCTATGGTGAAACACGCTGGAGTCTCACTGCCATTTATATTTATATTTATATTTCTATTAAAAGAGTGGCTTCCATTCTAACTTTACCACTGTTTCAGGGCCACTGAACTAAATATTTTTGTCTTCACCTGATGACAACAAACGACCGGAAACCGGCTGTAGTGCGTTAGCGCGGGGAATGAGAGCAACACATTACAGCGATAGTAACTTTGTATGCTTAGCTGGTTTGTAACTCTGCTGTTTCACAAATTCAAAGCATTCTCCATAGTAAAAAATGTTGATCGGAATACATGGTGCTGTACAGCTGAGTATAGTCGCCAACCTTATTTTTTCATAATCGGTGTGGTTACCTAGCAAATGGTGGTCCTTAACTAAAAACATTTTGCTAAGATTACCGATTGGGTATGTCTGGTACGTAAAACAATCTTTCGTATCAAGTAAAACTGACTCCCGGCACCCGATTTGTAGCCCTAAGCCTTTCTACGAGAACAGTGAATCTTGTAAACTCATTCCGAGATCTGGCTTCTTAATGATTTGCTCCATTTACAAGTACTGCAATGTTTTGATGCGAAACTCGCCCTTGCTTATCTTTCCTACTTTATCTGTTCACTCATCATTCGATATTTCCTGACTGATTATGTAGTCATTTTATGTTCATGCCTGGTCGGTATTTTCAAAGAAATCCAACAACAACATCCGTATATGCATGTATGCAAGAAATCGCAAGCACAGACCAAGTGATGCATGATGATGTATGCATGTGTGAATTCACAAGCTTGATCCAGGCAAAGTGTAGCTCAATCAGACTGCACATGAGCATAGTTACTGTCAGTTTCTATCAAGAATGTATCGCACAGTCATAGCCTGCACGTGGACCCAGGTGCTATATGGTTGATTAGTATGGCATGAATGGTATGAAAGCACAAGCCTGATCCAGGCAAAGTGCCGCACAGTCAGAGACTGCACGTGGGCTATGTTACTGTCAGGTTGCCCAGGCCTAGACAGATATGAGGAAGAAAAAAGAGCAGGAAATGGTAATGAGACTCCAGCATATTTCAGCATGCAGCTCTCTACCTCTGGCCAATCAATTTAGCACGGAGTTGGCCGCACAGCACGAAGTACTGTACAATTGCACATCCGTGCAGACCTAAACAGATGGAGGAAAGAGATTATAGCAGCGCCGTCGTGCTAAGCTTGGATCTCAGCGTAAAGCACTAGTTTGTGTGCCTCTGTGATTCATTAAGCTATGCTGTGCGGTATACTCTAGGCACCAGCCGCACCACTTATACCAGTAATGTCAGTCGATAGAAGTCGAGTGACCTCAGTCTCAATTAATAGCTTTATTGGCCAGGCCTTTAGTCAAATCCCTCCGGGTAAGGCCTAATTTTCTAACACCTTACTTCGGTGTGAAAATCTAGGTAGTGTCTCGCCTTCAAACAACTATACTAAAACTGCTAAACTGGCGTATTTTCTGCTTTCCATGCGCAGTGCTATTGCACCGCAGGCAAATGTTTTTTAGTTCTGTAGCCAATTACTTGGTAGCCCTTTCATAGATGCAGCATTTTCATCTTGGTCTACCAACTTATTTGTTTTTCGAATATATCGTCTGCTCTTAGTGCCACTAGAACACTTTTCCGACCATGCATACCGTTCAAGTTAGCTGCTTAAAATTTACGGATGTTAGCACACATTAGACTACCGGCGGCATTGGCTTATGCAATTGATGACCTTGAGATTGATACTTACCGGAAACGAGTATACATAATTATATCTTGATCTTGTCTCTGTTTGTCCAGTGATGATGATGACACGGTATCCGATCAAGCTGCCGTTGGAATGGTTTTGGGTGTCAGAGCTGAGGTATGCTTGTATGAAATCGCGAGCTCGATCTAGGCAAAGTGCCCACAATCATAGATTACACGAGGTCTAAGGTACTCTCAGGTTGCCCAGACCTTGACAGATACGAGAATGAAAATCGAAATGGTAGTGAGACTCCAACGTATTTGCACATGCTGCTCACTACCAATGGCAAATTGATTTAGCACGGTGTTAGCTGCACAGCTCAGAAGTACTGCACGAGAGCACATCCATGCACGAGCCAAGGTAGCCCTGTTGGACTGGATCCCAGTTGACGGACGCCTGTGTGCAGTAAGACTACAAGGTTTCTGAAATATAGTCCTATGTCGCAATAAATACCGCAAATTGTTTGTGGTTGTTGTCTACACGCTGACTTATTGCACTGATACGCAATCGTTCAGTACTTCCCTACTTTGCAGATAACACCATGCTTAATTGATTTGTGAATGTTAGTGAGCTGCATGCCGAAACACGCCGGAGTCTCACTGCCATTTCTTTCTCATATCTGTCTTAGCCCACGTGCAGTCTATGAATGTGCGGCAATCATGATGTATCGTTGAGGCTTATTTAGCGCAAACCAGTTACGAGTTTGAAGAAAGATTGGTAACGTTGTTGGAGTTATAGTGCTACTGGAACTGAATCTGCAGCGGTATGGGTAATTTCAGACGTTTATTACAGCTCATATAAACTGGGGGTGACGGGAAGATGGCTCGCCTATCTTTCAACGTGCAAAGGCGCATAGACGGGGTGTGTGAACATTTTAAAGGTACGTATCGCTAACCTTATGTTGTGCCCGGTCACTTAATCCCCACGTCACTTTATCCCCAGGGAAGGTATTTAAGATAAGAAGATATTTAAATGTATACAATTACTCTTGAATATGGTACAAGTAGCAAAGGTCGAAGGACGTTAATTTACACTGGAAACGAGTTTTGGTTCGAGAAGCAATCAAATAATGACAATAGTAATTGGCGATGTAATAAGTTTGTCACACACACACGTGTAGAACGAGATTAGTTACATCTAACGATGATATCGTACGTAATTTCCCACTTCACAATCACGAGTGCAACAAAGAAGATGTTTTGGAGAAGAATGCGGCGGCTAAAATGAAAGAAAAATGTTAGAAATTAATGCAACCCCCTCTGCCTCACAGACTTCGGTCACATTCGGTCTGTCATTAGGTACTCTAATGGCATTACCTCAAAAAAGTGCTATCTCACAGACACTCAACAGGCATCAAAACAGTATAAGAAGGAAAGACACAACATGCACTCTCCCGTCCCTCCCAAGTGACTCCATGTTTGATGTTCCAGCATCCCACCATGTGGACATTTCTTAACGGTTTGTGAAAGGATTGCCGACAGTATACGGCCTCAGTTTTTCAAGCAAGTGCTGGGGTTCATATTAAACAGAGGAAGATGTATGCTGAGATATGCGCCAGGACATCTCGAGCAATTCAACAATACTCAACTACGGAAAGATTGACGTTCTTAAAATCAATTGCATATCTCTCCTGCTAAATAAATTCATTTGAATGTATTCTGCATCCTTCAGAAGTTATCAAATTGGGAATTAAGTGACTGGCGAATAAGTGACAGTAAATCACCTTCTGTACCCCGTGAAATCGATCAAATAGAACATGCACTGATAGACCAAGCTATCGCAGCTCTTTTTCTCTTCCGTTGTGCGCTCAAGAGCTTTTCACTGCCAAAAACTTATTAGGATTTTTACGTGCGCGTGTATCTGCAAACTATGAACACAAGTTTCACATCCCCTGCTCTGGGCAGGTTATAATGCTTATCGTTACTGAGGGTGGAGTCGGATGGACAACAATGAAAGAATAAAAACAAATGCTGGGGGCTTTCGATACATTTTTTGGCATTCTGTTGCTCACCAATTGGGTAGTTAAACGTTTTTCTGGAACATCCTTGAGTCTTTCAGTATACTGACAACTTGTCCAAGTCTAGAGCGAAGAGAGAAAAATATGCGTAGATGCGTAGCGGTAGTACTCTCGCACTCAGCTAATGTAGCGGCTGAATTTAGATCACCAGGAAAGCAGTTCCTAGAGTTTGCTATCCTTGTGCTTCACTCCCCTACTGTAGGTTTGGGTCATTGAGCGCCGAGTGCAGCGCCACACTCGAAGAAATCGGTGCAAGCAACTTCAACATCGAGGTTTCTATGAACTTGTTCATTGGCCCCATGAATTTTAGGCAGGGTATTTAGCTGGCGTATTTCTTTAAAATGAGTTGACCGTGCTTCGAATCCCCTACGATTACACATTTGGAAAATATGCTTGCTAGTCACGTGCAAATTGTATACCGAATATTATCGGGAAAATAACACTCTGTCCTGTGGGTAAACTATCACCTTCACAATTTCATGCTAGCGCAACCAGAAAAAAATACCACTCTGATAAAGAAAAAGAACTTCCATCGCAGCGAAGAGAATGCTACAAGGTGTTGTTGGCCTCCCTCAGTTGATGTCAACCATGCATGAACATCATAAGCGCATTAATTTTCATGTTCTACAGTCTAAGTTCTTCTCTACCCGTAGGGTCAATGTTAAGCGATTTCATATCACTTTTACAAGCGCCTTTGTACCGCAAGTGTGGTCTACCCAATGTTCGACTTGCATATTTATATGTATGCCGAGAAGAGCTTCCGTCGTATGACCATAGTTGTGGAGCTTGGTTACTTTGTTATTGATTTTTCCAAAGAATCAATTCATAATCTTCTTATCCACGAAGTTAAATGTTGTCCCTAGTTCCGCCATAATTCTTTTCTCTCTCAGCGCTTCGTTCTTATTTTCTCTATCACAGAATCTTACCAACGCCTTCGCGCGACACGACTTCAATCGAAGCGGCACAGCTCAACTTGCTTTCGAACAGTTTTTAGTGGCCGCTTTCTCCGTCGTTCCCTAGAGTGTAATCTCCGATGTACTTGACTTCTTTGAACAATTTGATGGCTTTATCATGTGCTTCAGTCCAAGCTTTTGTTTCTTAACAAAAATATATATATTCTTCGTGCACAACGTTCGCTATTTAGCTACGCACTTTTGCACTGAAATCGTAAAACATCAACTTTACGATTAGTGGTAACTCTCCAGTAAACGTTCCGAACTACATTTCTAATGATGCAGATTAATTTGGTCGTTACTAGTGAGTACATAATGAAATGCACTCCTGCTCTACGTGTGACAAAAAAGTTTTCTTCCGTACCACATCGGTCCCTAACGTCGATTTATTACTTGAGATCGATTGTAAGAAGTGGTAGTGATTTCATGAGGCTGCGTTGTCTGCTCAGGCTTAAGGGCGCTCGATCCAACATAAATCATGTCACCTTCGGCGTTTCGTATCTACTTATCGATTGCGTCCCGATCCATCACTGAGGGAACCGTTTCCAACGTTAATCACGGGCACACACGAATCTCGCAATACGAGAGAAAGCCAAAGTCAAACGCGCTTAGCACACACATGGCAAAACACACGCTTATCTTATATAGTGGCAAACCTCGTTATCACGACACTGTCCTCGACTTGTTTTCACTTCGATCTGATTTACCGATCGATTTCGTGCCAATCGGTTCAATTCATGCCCTCATCACCATTTTGGGATTCGTTCACCAACCTTGACGAGTTGCATAATGTCCGCGTTAGCGACTGATGTTGTCCGTCTGCTCATATTTCCAAGGATGCTTTTGCTTGATCCGTTCTCATGCAATCCTTCTGAAATGCGAATTATTACGCGTTCGTTGTCGGTCGCTTCGGCGCTACTTGCTGTTGTGTTGTGCGGAAGAGTGGTGACGTCACACAGCTCACGATTTGCATTCATCGCTAATGAACTTCACACTGTAACCAGTTTGCTTCCCCTATTTTGTCAGTTACCTACTAATACAACGTCTAGCAGGCGGAGGTTCATCGCTACTTTGGAAGCTGTCGTTAGCATTTTGCCGCCGCTCAGACCACATCAACCATCAGTAAGGCTTTTCACGAAAACTCGGGGATAGATTCTACAAAGTTGTGTGCGATCGGTTGCTACGCAAATAGCCCAGCTATCCTTTCCAGTTATTCGTCAACTGCGGTCTACATAATATTCTGGGTGTTGGTTGGCATTATTGCATACGCGACGGTGCTGTTAGCTTTAGAGCTATCGGTTGTAGTGTTGCTGCGGAAGCGTAGACCCTCCACCCAAGCTAAAAGGGTTAAAAAAGTTATACATGAATGCCACTGTTACATATGGTATATACGACGAATCACGGTGTTCAAACAGAATCAGACAGTGATTCTTGGTGAACCACTCAGTGCTTGGACCAATACTGTTCCTAGTTTATATGAATGATATACCAATACTAAATGACAGTAAGATGGTATTGTTTGCTGACGATCTTTAGGGCCAATTATAGGGGCACGATAAGATATTCAACAGACTGTTTTGATGATCTAATGCTTTTGAGAAATTTCATTTGTTATGGACCATCGTGCTACACTGTGTGGGCCAATGTGGCCATTTGGTTCCCGATGTTGTGATTAGGTGAAGCAGCATTCAGTCCTGTTTAGAAATGAAGTGCATGTTATTGCAGTGAATTTGTGAAACACAAAGTCTAATATTGGATGTTTTGTGGAATGTCTCAAAAGGTTGATAGCCATTATGTATGTCATTGCGTGTGATATTCCTCTGTATCGCTTAAACTAAGGTTGTGACAAAAGTAGTCATATGCATGCATTTCACACACACACCTTATGACCGGTTTCGTTCTGTTTGCACTCATCAATTACGGACAGTAGGATCAGTATCCACATTTCATGAAACAGTGCTGCACAACGTATGAACGTATAGGCCACTGTTGGATAAGGTTGACACGACTAACTTGTTAAATCACATGTGCTCTCACACATGAAGATGGGGTTGAGCCTATGGGTTTGAACGAAAATCCGTATTTTCATGCATTTCATTCACACGAAACCGGCCGTGGGGTCTGTGTGTGATGGATGGACATGCTTGCATACATGAAAATTCGCAGTATTGTCACACCAGTCTATACTGTGGTGTCAAGTATTTGCTTTTTATTAAAAAATCTCTCTTGTAACACAGCACAATGAGTCTTGAAACTCATTTTTACGTAATCGCAATTAGGCAAAGTACATTCTAGCACAAAGGCTTCGTAAGGAACTCTCCTTTTTTAACCGATAACTTTGTTTCGTTCATTTTTTGGTGTTCTTTGCTTTGAAATTTCTGCAGAAATCTTTTGGTAACTAATGTTCATGGTGGCTTTTAGTCAAGGTAATAGTCCGTGGTGGTGACCGAATGTTAGCGAGCTCAATTTGTGCATATTCATGAATGTGTTGCAATTTTTGACTCATGCTTCAGAGTGTTCCCCCGTCAAATATTTCGCATCAACTTCACTTACATGCTACACCCAGGCTTCATTAACACTAATTAAATCTCCCCATCACACACAACTCACGGTAAATTTCGTGCTATTCGCACTAAGTATGTGTGGTCAGAGTCTTGCATCGTGCGCCACAGTGATACGAAAATATAGATAATATTCAAGTGTATGCACGCATATCTGCTCTATATATGATGTATGAATATTGGAGTCAGGCATATTGTCTCTGAACTGTATTTCGGCCGAGATATTCCCTTATTGCCAAGGCGTAGACGTATTGTAGAGAGGAAGAAAGTGATAATTTCATCGATCGAGATCAATTCTCGTTTTCTATCCCATCATCTATTACGTCGTTTACACAGCCTTTGAAGACACCAGATGCATCGTTAACTATGTCGCACCCTGCGTTCTCCTTCCATTTGTCGATTGCGTTCGGCAATTCACTGCGGAGGTCAACCCGCAACACAAGAGAACGCCAAATCGTCGAAGCGTTTATCACACATACACGACTAGAGATTAAACAACACGTCTATCTTTTATAGGCAAATCTCGTTACCAAAACAATGTCTTCAAAATGTCTGTATCGGTTATCACTTTGCTCTGATTTGTCAGTCGATGTCTAGACAACCGTTTCTATTCGAGCCGTCGCCACGTTGGGCACTTTTGAGCGAACTTGACATATTGCAGTAGCTTTTGACGTTTTTAATCTGCTCCTGTTTTCGAACAGGTGGTCACTCGAACCGTTCGCATGAAATCATTTCGAAATACGAATTATTGCGAATTTGCGTTTGTTGTCAACGGTCTGTTTGATGCATCATGCTCTTTTGTTGTGCAAGAGATGATGCTCTGCAAATCATCATACAGCTCATGATTAGTACTTTTCCCTAGCACACTCCATATACAAGGTAGTTTCATGTGACTATACCTTCCTTATCCAACTGCTGGTCTCAAAATCCACCTTATCTCCTTACATTTCGTTATCTAATATTTTTGGGAATCTGTTGCGTCATCAATTGATCCAGACTTTTTTCATTGATTTTCCAATTCTGCAGAATTTAACCAGTGCCTTCGCCAGACGCGATTACTCCCGCAGGGGTGTGGCTCAATTCACGTACGAGGATTTCCTGGTCGCTGCCCTGTCTGTGCTACCTTGACCGCTTGTTTCCATTCAATGTTCCTTGCTTTCTCGTCCCCTTTCTGATATTTCTAACCGGTTCCATGAAAAATGATCTTAACGTATTTTGTTGCCCATCATTCGTCTTGCTTTTCTCATCTCATGATAATACGCCATCTTGGTACAAAAAACTTCCCACTTTCACTACCTGGGTGGTCCATGTTTCACTGTCGTACAGTAAAGCATTTAGTACCCACGCGCTGTATACCATCACCTTAGTCTTTACAGTCAACTTGCGGTTACCCCAAACACTAGAGTTCAATCGGGACAAAACGACAACTGCTCTGGAAAGCTTGCAATCACTTCGCGTGGGTAGGAAAATGATTTCTCTTCTCGTCTTAAAACCTTGTTTCAGAAGCCAAGCAAAGAAAATACGCAAAAGAGTTTGAGCAAGAACACACCCTCGTTTGACGCCTCGGTGAATTTCAAAGGCTTCTGTACAGAATCCGTTAAAATGGACTGAGCCCTTCATGTCTGAGTGGAACGAAATAACGAGTTTGAGCAGTCTTTGGTGGCACCCTATCAGATCAACCATTCAAAAAACCCTCCCTGCTGACGTAGTCGAGTGCTTTCCTTTAATCAATAAAAACAGCGCATAATGGCGTACACTGTTCCCGATACTTTTCTTGAAGTTGTCTCAGGGAGAAGATCATGCCAACAGTTGATCTTCCATTGCGGAAGCCACATTGAGATTCGGAGTAAATTCTATCGGCTAAAACTTGTAGCTAGATCTGTAAGACTTTAGCAAACAATTTGCCTACAACATTCAGAAGAGAGATTCCTCTGTAATTGTTGCAGTCGCTTCTATCACCCTTATTCCTAAATGGCGTGATGATCTTTGTGTTTCGCATCTCTTGTAGGACACACTCCTTCTGCCATCTCTGAAGAAGCAAATTTTGAAGAGACTGTAATAATGCTGCTCCACATCATTTGATGAGCTCAAATGGAATTTCGTCGTCGCCAGGGGCCTTCCCATTAGCTATGCGGTCGGTTGCCCGATTGAGCGGTAAAACCGTACTGTCCCAAGAGTAGAGAAATGAGAATTTCTCTACCCATCTTTCCATCTGTTTAGTTTTGTCGACAATCGGGTTAATAGATACAGACTTAATGGCTCTCTTGATCCCATCATACATATAGTGAAAATTTCCAGTATCCGAAGCTTTTGGATATTGCGGCTAATTTCAGTCCAATAGTCATTTGTACATCGTTTTACAGTCTGTTAGACTTTATTTCTAGCTGTTCTGGAAAGTCGTAAGTTTTCATCTGTTAGCATACCTTTGAACCCCAAGAATGCTGACCGTTTCTCATTCAACACCAGTCGCTCGTTCGAGCTTTCTTCGTACCGTAGGTGGAAAGTGCGACTCGTCATATGCAGGTTTTCTAGCGATTCCCAGTTTTCTGAAACCGATTCGAGTCGGATTGTCTTGTTGAACTCGGTTGTGAAGGCTTTTGCCAATCGCTTCCCCAGATTATGTTCGCACTGCGAGTGACGTCTATCCTTGGGTTAGCAGACAATTTGGCGCGGTGATTTCTGGTATGGGGAAACTTCAGTTTTGCACAAACCCGCGAATGGTCAGTGTCGCAATCTGCGCTTTGATATTATCTTGTGAGGTGTACGCTTCCTATATTAGTGCGCCTAACAAGAATAGCTTCAAGCTGATACCAATGCTTAGAGCGAAGATGTTTCCAAGAGACTTCATGCTGTGATTTTGTTTGAAAGAAAGTGTTACTGGCACGTTTTTTTGAGGGCTGTTTTGAGGTTATGATAAAAAGCGTTTTTTTCAGCAGACGTTGCTGAGAGCGTCGGTGCATAAACGTTGACCGACGTAATGGTACCAGTAATACACTTCAGATTTAGAGTCCAAATCGTTCGTTCCCACTGCTGCTTTTAGTAGGCTGTTTTACACGGCAAACCCAACTCCATGCAGTCGAGGCTCATCAGAACCCCTTCCTTTCCAAAAAGTGTTATCTTTTTCGGTTAGCATATCAATGTCCGATAATCGCTTCTCTGGCATGGCAGCGACGTCGACCTTCAGCCTTTTTAGCTCATTGTTAATCACAACTGATTTTCTCACGCCTATGATATTCGAGACGTCGTCATGAAATCTTGGAAGCTTGGACCGGACGTTCCAGGTTCCGAATTTCATACCTGACCTTTGTTGTTTAGTAATTCGTTTCGTTGGTGCGGAAAAATACAGTCTGCTTGTCGGTTGATTCCTAATCCCCATGCACCCAATGATGTTAGCAGACCATAGCGAGACGGCACCTTATTGAGTGTGGACTGCTTAGCTTGGAGCGGTCTGTAACCGTCAAATGAGACCTGAAAATCTCTCCCACCATCGGAAGCAGCCCCAGTCGCTGAGCTCTACGCTAGTTGAGCTAATGCTTTCAACCGGTATCTGATGCTTCCCGTGTTATTATACGTAGAAGCGGAATGGTGTGTCTTCTCCATTGGTACGTTGAGATGTACGCCAGGGCAGTTTAGTGTGGAAAACTAGCTGTTGTCCATGTAGCAAGTGCTCCCTCTCCACGGCACCAAAGGAACAGCTAGGCTTATACGTTTGAACAACGATGCCATATTCAATTTAGAATGCTGCTACATACAAAAACTGTCCTTCTTCCCAACAGTCACAATGCATTCCATTAATTTAGAGATAACCGGAAGTAGCGTTACCGGTCTATAGTTTGCTGTGTCTCAACGGCTACCACCTGTATAAATAGGAGTTATCATTCCTGCTTTTCAATATGGTGGTATTTTTCCTTCATATAGGCTGAGATTGAATGAGCGTGTGAGAGGGGCAGTCAAAGCAATTCAACACGCGAAGTATGGCGGGGTAATTTCGTCTGCGCCAGCGGACTTCTTTTCGTTTAGTTGATAACGTTCCGCCCAACCGTATATTCTTTGACGCTCATTTCACTTAATAATTCCAAATGAGGCAAATTTGGTAAAACTTGATAAGGGATTCAACGCTTAGGACTGAAGACAAGTTAGTAAGACGTTGCTAAAGTATCGGTGGTATCTTGGGCAGATTGGGTCAATCCATTTGGGCTTGTACAGAGAATACGCCTGGTTTGATTCTTGATCGCTCTTTTACTATCTTTTAGAGAAGATTACGATTCTTTTCCATTGGAACTGCATGCGATCTTCTCTTATAAGAGTCGTGAGGTGATTCCGTATCTCACAGAATCGCTTACAAGTTACTTCCGTACCAAAATTCTTAAGAGTTACCCAAGACTCTTTCTTGATAGCTAATCATTTTTTGTTCTACTCCGGATAACAAAATGGGAGTTGTGGTTGTAACTGTGTGGTATAAAAATAGAGTTTTCTTTAGTCTTCAAATTCAAATAATTTAGAAATGTATTGTAATATAAGCCAGAATCCATGAAACGCCCCGTAGCGCTTTTTGTGTTGTACGCAATACCCCATTCGTTGAATTAACATTTTCTCGTTCAACCGTTTGTTACAACGTAATCGCACTAATAATCGAAATATCATATGCCACGTCAGCGGTTCCCGGAACCCCCCGCCCACTGAATCAATTTCCTCTCGAAACTAAAAAAATTGTAATCTCCGAATGCACCAAATTTTACGTGAAATGTTTTGTCAACATAGTAAGAAATCCTATTTTTTGTTACCCTGCTGGCGATTCAAAAGTGCACATGATCTTGCCGATGCATCCAGTGGGCTGTCTTAGATTATGGCTATCCAAAACTAGTAAGTTCTTCATGGGTTCTTTCCTGCTTATTGGCCCGGCAGTATTGAGAGGCACTGATTCTTTAAGTAGGTTAGCGAACGTTACTATCAACCAACATGTTTTTGAGCCATACGTAATCACAGGCTTGACATCGTTGTACTTGGGTTGTATAGGGTCATCTTTCATGATAAAATTATAAAAGAATTAATATCGAACCGTACTGGACTGGGTTTCATACACAGAACTGAATACGGCCGGACCGGAATTGAATAGAACAAAACTAAGCCGACAGCAAGGAGAACTAGCATTACTAATGGAATGGTTACTCAAATTCAAACACTAAATAAAAATTCAAGATTATTTTCAACTCTACTCCTTTCCATATCCCGTTTCTTTGTGTTTAGCTTGGTCATTATTCACACATTTAAATTTCATGATATGTTTTATTCACATAATATTTTTTGAAACGACAACTCCTTCTTAATCCGTGTGTTAACGCTTGATGCATGACTCTGTATTATTTGTGCTAATCTGTTATTTCTCATCACGATGCTAACTTGGCTCAGATTATCGAGCGTTTACAATCCAACCTTGTGTATGAACAGTAGCGAGTGCAACAGTGTTCAAAACATGTTAAAACGTGAATGGTGAATCCACCCAATTGGGGCTACCACGACTACTCACGTTGATAGATGATGGGTTGCCGTGTTTTTTTCTGTTCATCATGTGGTAAAATTACGTATGCTCCATTGTATGCAAGTCACGCTGTAAAGGTAGTGTACCTCAATAATCAAATCTGGTTGCTTGATGGCTGTTTGGCGTCATCAGTTTCAGTCAGCATCTTGAGTTTTTGACAAGTAATCAATTTGTGATTCTGAATTTGAACATCTGCGTTCTTTCAATTCAATTGAGTTGATTTCCCGGTTAAGCTTGGTCCAAATGCTAGACCACTGCTCTTTTACTCCGATGCCTTCAATTTGCCAATCGTTAATCAAACTTAAGGCATTTGATAATTTAGATAGGCATATCTTTCTGATGAATTTTGTTCTATCGTTTGTTCGCTCTGCTCGACATAGGTAGTCAAAATTCAAGACCAAATGGTCGCTCGAGCCTAGCGGACAATCGTATGTAATGTTTTCGACGGAGTCTTCTTCAGTTGTCAAGATCAAATCGAGCATTGAAGGCATATCTCTCCCTCTGTATTTTTATTGCTTTCACCGTGATTATACGAGGGAATTTCGTGAAATAGCTGCTGGAAGATGGCAGCAGTGGAGGTCTAAGAAATGTTGTTGGTCTTCAGCAAGTTAGGCAGATTAAAGTCTCCCATGATCAAGATTCTGGTGTGATATCTCGAGGCAATCGAGCGTAGCTTGTCGAGTAGATTCGTAAAATACACGTCCGGGGCTGCTGGCGGACGATAAATTACGCCGATTTTGCAATCTTCGCCTGTAGTCGTTGTCAACAAATAACATAGCGTGTCCTAAAGCACCAAGTCCGAATCCGTCAGTTCTTTGCAATTGAGTCTCTGATCATAATAGAGTGCCACACCTCCTCCACGTGACACACGGTCTCGGCGGAGCAGTGACATGCCAGCAATCTCTAACTTACAATCGTGGATTTCCGGGTTCAGCCAAGTTTCGGTAATGGCAATTAGCTGAGGTCTTTAGTCTCAAACCGAGCAACAAGTTCGGCAAATTTGTTAATCAAGATTTGGGCATTGGTATAGAGGCATCTAAGAACGGTTTTGGTAAGCAAAGATGGATGGTGTCGTGTGATGACATAATCTGAGACAACCGTCATTGTCACACCGACTCCGTCGGCACTTTTCTGTTTTTTGACAAGTTAAGTAGCATATTGGTCGTTTCAGGTTGAGAGGCGCAAATCAAATCCTATTTTTGACCAAAAAGATTTCTTTATCTGGCCTCAGTCCACTCTCGTGAGTCATTTGGGGTGGCTTTGCGTTCGATTGCTGATTGTGTGTCCCAGCTGAAGATTCATTTCTTGGTTCATTTGATAGGGCTTCATCAATCCTGACAGTATTTAATGCAGAGTGGGCTGCATTTATATCAGTGTTTATGTAATCGCTAAGGATTACACCTTTTGGGATTTTGTGTTTCCAGCATTTCCAGTTGGAACGTAGAGTATCAACCATGGTACTCATTAGGAAGTTTATTTTTAGTGGACGTGGCCCATTACCTTTGTAGTTTGCCGAGGAAGGCAGTCTTTGTAAAAACCCTATTTAACAGTATCATTCAAGAATACCTTTTTTAATACTTTACCATTGTTTAAAGGCTCACCATTACTGTCCCAAGCTGATGAAGGCCAACAGCCAGAAACCGGTTGTGGAGTGTGTGATTTGTTGTTGGACTCGCAGGCAACGATAGACAGTACACGGTCGGTTGACGTCAGTTGCACGCCGAGTGTGTGAGTAGCACAATACGTTTTTAGAATACGTTCTTCCATCAATCTTGATACATCACCCGACCAACTTATGTGGCACTGAATGAATAAATTTCAAATGCTCCGTTGAAAATACTTGGTTAACATCATTAAAAAACACAGGTACGTTTCTTTTGCAAAAAAATAGTAGTAGAATGTAAGTGCTCGGTCTGTGTGCAACAATCAAACATCTAATTTATCAAATTTTCATTAAATTACAACAGCCTTAATAACGCCCTGTGTTTTTAATAAAAATAAGACAGCATCCACGGTTACCGGTTCGAATAACTGCGAGGACACGGTGTCTGTACTATAAAATGTTGTTATTGGCCTCCTTCAGTTGATGTCAAGTATGGATGTAAATCACATCAGATTTGGGGGGAACAATGTCTCCCTCAGAACTAAAAAAATTTTATAGAAGAAAACAATAACCACAGGGTGTATAGAGTAAAAAATATGTAAAAACTTTGAAGAATCAATAAGGACAGTCACATACTGCTTTGATGTGAACACCAAGAGCGTATGATTTCCTCGGGCAAGTTCTTCCACGTGAAACAAATTCTGACAGACAAAAAAAATTCCGACGAATATCCAGTCAAGGATTCGGATGCCACTGAATGTCTGCGTATCAGAGTAAGTTCTTTGCGCTTAAGTAAATGTTTGAGGGGATGATTTTCGGTGTCCAACAGTTCACTAGATAATCGCCGTTGGGTAAAATCATATAGGTCAAGTTTTGACATTCGCACTTGGATAGATTCAAGATTCAAGAATTTATGGTCACAAAAAGCACAATTACCATATCATAGTAAATATTCGTTCAGGAAATAGGTATAAAATAAACATGTAATGTCAAGTATAGTCAAGTTGTGTAGTTACCATGAGTCAATACGCAGGTGTCGTCAAATCATTATGCAACAAATAAGTATCCAAATTTCGAATAAACGTTTCGATGCTGGGAGAGATGACAAGAGTTTCGGGGAGGGAATTCCAAAGGAAACAGACACGTACACAATAAAAATATCGGCGACAGCTGATACGGGAGTGGGGAATTTGCAGTGTCGCTGAGTGGCTGCGTGTATGTCGTGACTCACGGTATTCGAATAAATGTTTTAAGGGATGATGTGGGGTATTTAATATCTTGTATGTCAGTATCACATCGCTTCGAAGGCTTCTTTGAAGGGGAGTGGGGAGCCTCAGTTTTTGCAATCGTTCCTCGTACGTTAGATTCCGGAAACCTCTTACGAGTTTGGTTGCGCGATGGTATATTTTGTCAAGCAACAGTATATCTTTTTTTAACCACGGAGTCCAAGCTTGTGATGCATGCTCCATGGTTGGAAATATATATGCTTTCATGATGGTGGGCAACGTTCCAGGCGAGAAGGTTCTGAAAATCCGTCGCAGCATACCTAGAAGCTTGGAAGCACGCTTGTAGATAACCTCACAATGCAGGCTGTTCTTCAGGCTGCCGCATACCCAGACTCCAAGATCCCTTTCCGATTCTGTCCAGCTCAAAATAGTCTGCCCAAAGTGATATTGGTATTGGAATGGCTTACCAATTTGCAACACCTTGCATTTTTGGAAATTGAATGGTAAATTATTCCGTACCGACCATGTGGAGCATCTAGATCACGTTGCAGCTGTACACAGTCCGCAGTTGTTTTTATCCGCGTCCAAAGTTTAATGTCATCAGCAAAAAGAATCACCTTGCATGCGAGCGTCTCTGGTAGGTCGTTTATGTAAGCCAAGAAAAGTACTGGCCCGAGGACTGAACCTTGCGGGACGCCACTAGAGGCATCAATAGCCTGTGATTGTACCCCGTTGATTCGAACGATCGCCTTGCGCCCACTGAGGTAACTTTCAAGCCATATGAGTAGCTGTCCGCTGATACCCATCTGCTTCAGCTTTTGTATTAATCGAAAGTGATCAACTCGGTCAAAAGCTTTAGACATATCCAGATAACAAGCGTGGATGCTAGCTCCTTCGTCAACCGCTTGGGTCCAGTCATTTAAAACCGTCAACAAATTTGTCAAGCATGAGCGAGATTTACGAAAACCATGCTGTGCTACAGATAGCATATTTTGTGATTCCACGTGATGAACTATATTTTCAGTCACTATACGCTCTAGAACTTTGGATATCACAGGAAGTAGGGTGACAGGACGGTAGTTTGCCGGATCTGAACGTCTACCGCCTTTGTAGATAGGTGAAATTACCCCTGTCTTCCACTCTGTTGGCACCACTCCTTCAATTAGAGAATGTTTAAACAATTCACACAAAGGTTCACACAGCTGCTGTTCGCAGGATTTTAGTATAGTCGGAGTGATTCCATCCGCTCCAGGGGATTTCCTAGGGTTCATTCGACACAAATGTCTTTGTATAATCACTGGATTTATCTCGATCTCAGTCAGCTGTTGCGTCACTGTTGATGGCGGTAATTCTTCAGTCGATTGAATCGCTAACGGACTAAATACTTTAGCATAAAATTGAGCGAGAGCATCAGCTGTTTCCTTTGCAGAGACTGTTAATCCATCGTCAGTAAGAACAGGAAACACCCCTGGTTTCACGCTCGATCGAGCATTGACAATCCGATAAAGCAATTTAGGATTTCCTTCCATTTTCAAAGATAGGCGAATTTTTGTAACAGGAGACCAAATTATTCGCACGGTGATAAATCCTGTCAAGTAGTTTAATATCCTTCCTCAGCATTGGTGCCCAATCTTGCGATGAATATTCCATAACAGAACGTGCGTACGTGTTAATTAACCGGGGTATGTTTTCTGGCGTGAAACTCTCGAATGTCCTCCGAAGCAGAAACAAAAGTTTACACGACACCCAGACAAATAGATCCAAACGAGATCTTGCGTGCCAAGCTGATACGTGTGTTGCAGAGATTTGATATCCGCAACATTTGACATTTCGGAGGGTTAAAGGGCAACTCATTTGTCTGGGACCAACGAAATAAGGTGCACACATCCAGTTGTAATGTCATACAGTTGTTTTTAATCCTAAAACGTTTCCATATTTTAATATCATTCGCAAACACTATTAAATTAAACCCAATATCCATCACCACGTCATTCATATATACCAAGAACAGAAGAGATCCAAGCACCGAGCCCTGTGGAGCTCCACTTATGACATCTGTTCCTCTAGAAAGGGTGTTACCAACGCCACCTTGGAGATGTTTGTCAGTATGATTGCCCCTTAACCAATTCAGTAACATTCCCGTTATTCCATAATAATAATATTTGATTCAAATTTCATGGTTGACTCTATCGATTTATCGTTGCCAGTTGCACTCTGACGGCGTCAACTACTATCAACAACCGATAGATGTATCTCCGTATGTATACCTAATTTCTCGTGTTTTCTGCCTTAGCGTTAAGCTGTACTTCACTCTATTGCTTAGATTGCTCGCTTCACATTTACCTTCGAGATACCAAATTTAGATTGACATATCGTACATAAAAACACAGTGCAGCATTGAGGCCAACATTTTACGTATAATCTGTCCATATGTGCTCTATTTGTACTTTGGTTTATTCTCATTTCAAACTGGTAGGTGATCTTTTAAACGATTGCGTCAAATTCTATATTTAAAAACAACTCTGCCGTGTGCCACGCTTACATTACACGATTACCCGAAATCAACATGTGCATGAATTCCAACACCTACGCACAGTAATACCAGCCTTAGTGTAAAAATAGCACATGACCATCTTCGATTACGGTGTATTCTAATTTAGCACCGATTGAGTGCGAATCTTTTCGATGAATACAATTGATATAAGTGGTGTTTCGTGATTAACTCTATTCTGCATTCAAAAACTAATTGTTTTATCTACATTTTGAAAAAAACGTCGTGTTATATTGAACCAGTGGGCTGTTGGTTACCATATTGAATAATTTCAGATGCTATATCTGAAGATATATGTTTTATTGCCTGAATGATATCTGAAGTGGATTTCTGCGAAATTTGTGAAAATCACGCCGAGGTCTTGGCCATACAGACCGAGCACAGACAAAAGTTCAACACGTTATTAGCTTCAAAAGATAAATGTAACTCTATTAGTACTTTTGATGACAGTGCTCAACATATTCTAAGGTAATTAATTTATCAGATAGGCCGCTAACGCAGACCGAACAAAGATTGTTGGAAAAGGAGTTAAACTTCTGTTAAGTAAAAATTCTTAAAAGCTGAGGATGTTAATCCATACGTAGAATCTGCCCTCAACCACCTACCCGAAAATCAGGCAGATGCATTGCGAAACAGTATATCTAGTATTATTAAAAAACAATAACCAGAAAGGATTAACCTTACGCGAGATGAACAACGAGCACTCCTTAACTTGCGAAAAGAAGAGAGAATAGTGATTACTAAGGCAGACAAAGGCAAGACAACTGTGATTCTTTCTAAAAGTAATTACACAGATAAGGCAGAGTCAGGCCTTGCTGAATGCCCGTATTAGGATATTGACAACCGTAGAGCTACGACCATTATGAATAACCGTAAGAGGGTTGTTTCAAGATACCTGCGAGGAATTAAGGACAAACTTGGTCAAAAATTATGGTGCCTGCTCTACCCAAAATCTACTCAGAACACCAGTTTCTAAAGTCTTCCGAAGATGCATAATTTAGGCGTTCCCCCGATAGGCATTGGATCCCCAACACACGAATCGGCTAAGCACCTTCCAAGCTTTTGAAACCGCTGGATGGTAACAAGAATACTTGTATTAAGAACTCGTTTGATTTTGTTTGTCGCTTAACTAAGGTAACAATTGAGGAGGATGAGATGATGGTTAGCTTTGACGTAAGTTCCTTGTTCACGAATGTTGATAATACAAGCGCTTTATAATTACCGAAGAAGTCACTCAACTCCGATAAGACTTGAAGGATCGTACAAATTTGAGTGTACAACAAATCATCAAAAGTGTAGCAGTTTGTCTAAATATGAACCACTTCTTTTTTAATGGACAGCTTTACAAGCAAAACGATGGTTTAACGATGGGTCCACCCATATCCCCAATGCTGGCGAATGTGTACATGGAGAACTTCGACGAGATTGCTATGAAAAACCAAAGATATGGTGGCGCTATGTTGACGATACATTCGTCGTCAGAAAGCGCAACAGAGTCGAAGCATTTCGTAGTTATCTCAATAATTTGGATACGAAAATCCAGGTCACAAAAGGAACCAAGTCTACGGAAGGGGCACTTCCGTTCTTGGACTGTCTCGCACAAAAAGACAACGGCAAGATAAGAACGACGCTATATCGTAATCCAATAGACACATCTGCGCACCCTAAAATGGTATTTAAGTCCGTAACTAAAGAGCTGTTCTCTAAGGTTGACCACCTCTGCAGCGATGATGCCGATAAGAAACGAGCTCACCAAGATGTCAGTCGTCGACTTGCAGATCATGGTTACCCGAGTACTTAATTAATCGCCGATTAAACCGTGTTAAACATCCGCAACCGAAAAGGTTGGCGAGCTACGGTATCTGTAACGTATGTTCAAAGCGGCACCGAAGGAATAGGTAGAATCTTGAATAACGCAGGTATTAGAGTAACATATCAAATAAGTTGAACGCTCCGCTCCGTATTAATTCATCTCAAAGATAAGATTCTTTTAAGTTGGGCGACCAACTGCATCTACACATTCAAATGCAAGGGTTGCGCGGGTGTTTACATTGAGCAAACGTCAAGAGAACTTTGCACTGGGTAAACGAACATAGGAAACGAGTAGGAAAGCAAACCTGCAATCCCGGTGAATATGAATAACTGATTCGTGATTCTGCCCTAGCTGAACACGTGATAGACACAGGTCACAGCGTAGGTCTTGATAACGTAGAAGTGATAAGACCGGGTGTGAAATCTTATGGGGAAAGACTTCACGCTGAAGCTGATGAAATAACAAAGGCTGGGTCGAATGCGGTGAACATGGTGAATGGGACGGATATCTCAACAATCTGGCGTTCGGTTCCGCAGCGGATAAGGATTAACCTGCATAACACCTAATGTGCACATGGATTACGTAAGCAGTGGATCAGCGGACGCTCACAAATTAAACAATTTAGGGATTAACACAGCGTTTAGGGTGTGTGATCGATTGTCTTGATCTCGCCTGCCTATCTTAGAGAACTCAGGATTGGTCACTAAAATGTCATTTAAACGTGAACACTGTTCGTACCGACACCCTTGGTCTGACGAAGCTTCTGTGTTCAGAAACGAAACGTTACCAAAAAACTTGCTCTAACCGATTCATTGCAAACATTCTTTTCATGATTATTTACTCCAATCGGTCTCGAATAGTATAAAATACATTGCTGGCTCGGGATGTGTGCTCGTTTTGCCAAATGCGGTTAATCCTAAAGCAAAGTGTGTCCCGTGTATCGCTTGTTTGTCAAAATTGCATGCAAAATGTCGAAAGCTATTATTAATGCAGGTATTTGTCCTTTGCTAGGTTTACTTGGTCAAACCAAATAATAAATGGTTAGCTATAAAGAGAGAGTCTTGGGTAACTCATAAGAATTTTGGTACGAAAGTAAATTGGAAGCGATTCTGTAAGATGCGAAATCACGTCACGACTGTTATAAGCGAAGATCGCATGCAGTTCAAATGGAAATTGCTTAAGAGAATGGAAAAGAATTCTAGGCTCCTCTACAAGATCAAATCAGGCGTATTCTCTTTACAAACCTATAATAGAGTTTCGCACCCTGTTTAAGATGCCGCTGATGCTTCAGCACAGTTTTAATCACTTTTCTTCAACCCCAAGCGTTGTATAACTTATCAAGTTTTACCAAATTCGCCACATTTGGAACTATTAATTTAAATGGCTGTGAATGAATACATTGTTTGGCGTGAACTTTGTCAACTAAACGAAAAGAAGTCTCCTGGTGCAGAGTTATCCCCGCCATACTACTCACGTGTCGCATTGCTTTAACTGCTCCGCTCACACGCAATTCAACCCCAGTCTACATGAATGAAAAATACCACCATTTTGGAAAGCAGGGATGATAACTCCTATTTATAAGGGTGGTAGCCGTTCGAATACAGCAAACTATAGACCTGTAATGCTACTTCCGGTAATCTTTAAATTAATGGAATGCATTGTGACAGCGTGCATAAGAGAACCTTTTGAAAACCAACATATTTTGACCGCAACACAACACGGCTTTCGAAGAAATCGTAGCTGTTTATCTAACTTTTTTACAACGTTCGAGGATTGGACCAAGGCACTAGACGAAGGCGAGGCTGTTTATGCTTGCTACATCGATATTTCAAAAGCGTTCGACAGAGTCAACCATGACATTCTATTAAAAAATCTCAAAACTCATGGAATGAATGGAATTTTGCTGAATTGGATAAGGGACTATCTTACAGATTGGCACGTCCAAGTTCCTGTTGGTTAGAAATTGCCTTTTCGCAAATCTCGTTGGTTGGACCTCTTCTGTTCTTGGTGTATATTAACGATATATTAGAGGATAATGGAAGTAAATTGATACTTTCTTTCAATGATATTAAAATATGGAAACGTGTCCGGTCCGTTAATTTCTGTATAACATTCCAACGGGATCTATTGGTCCCAGACAAATAAGTTTCCATTTAACCCTGCGAAATGTAAAATGCTGCAGCTTGGAAAATCTCTGCACCACGCGTATCATCATGGCACGCAAAATCTGGTCTGGACCACCGCAGAAAAAGCTCTGGGTATCTGTGTGCCTGTACATCATTGCTGAATAGTTTACAATAAATCCTGCCGTATCTTGAGTGTTCTAAAAAAGATGTTCAGTATTTTCGTAACCAAAGCCTTACCCCGGTTAATTAATACGTATATACATCATGTTGTGGAATACTAAATCTAAGAACTACGAAGAAAACTCCTATATCTCGTTAGAGGCTCGGACCAGTCCGTACAATCGCCAGAAGAATTTCTCAGAAAATTGCAAATCTTGAAGATTACTGAAGACGAGCTGATGGTCTCCTTCGATGTCACCGCCCTATTTACGTCGATCGACCTTACACTCGCCAAACAAACAATTTCATCGCTGCTAACGGAACACGGAACAACGTATGGCGGAAATCGAGTCACTCATGAGGAACTAATGACGCTCTTGGACCTTTGCCTCCACACTCAATTTAAGTTTAATGGAAAATTGTATGAGCAGATCAAAGGAACCCCAATGGGGTCACCTATCTATGGACTGATAGCGGAAGCAGTAATGCAGAGATTGGAACGCATTGCCATTCCTATAATAGAACCGAAACTTTGGGTACGGCACCTTCGTCATAATAAAGAAATCGCAAGTAGAATACGCTCATAGACTACTGAACTGCGTCTTCACAGGAATACAATTCACAAAAGAAACTGAAATCAACAGGTGCCTACCGTTCTTGGATGTCCTCGTAACTAGAAGCGACACAGGATCCCTCAAGACAAGTGTCTACCGAAAGCACACACATACGGACCAAATCCTGAACTTCAAAAGCAAGCATCCCAATGCACACAAAAGGAGCTGCGTACGAACGCTATTCAACCGAGCGCAGACGCACTGTAACTCGTCGGAAACGATGGTAGAGGAAGAAAGATACCTTTTCAAAGTACTGAAGAAAAACGGCTACCCGAAGAGCTTTATACTAAGATACAAATCGCCAAGAAGCTTGCCTACGGAGCAACCAAACGCACAGGTCAGGAAACCTTTACCTTACATTGAGAATGTTTCAGAAATCGCTGCAAGAGTACTGCGACCACTCGGAATCAATGTTGCACACAGACCTACGCGAACACTCCGCAATCAGCTGTGCAAATTGAAAGATAACTTGAAAGAAGAAGACAAAACAAACGTGGTCTACAAAATCCCATGCGCGGATTGTGAGATGCATTACGTGGGACAAACTGGAAGGAGGCTGGGTACCAGACTGAATGAACACCAATCAGCGGTAAGGAGGCACGACTACAAATCGTTACTATCAATTCACGTCGATCAAGAGGGACACCAAGTCAACTGGAATGGAACCAGAGTCATTGCAAGGGGACGCACGCGCCACATACGGGAATTCCTCGAGGCGTGGCACTCCACAACGCGGTCATTGAATCAACACGTTCAATTGGACGACATGTATGTGCCAATGAGGAACCGAACATTAAGACGCGTGACCTTGAGAACAACCAATGACGAGGAAATAAACAGAACGGTCAGCGTATAAAATCAGAAAACACAACGGTTACGAACACTTCGCAAGAAGTTTAGCTGACGATGTCATCTAGCTTGATGACGAAACGTCCTACTGTTACAATGCCAGCTCAGCGAACACACAACACAGAACATCCAATCCCTGAGCTACAAGTATTCGCTTCAATACTAAATCCAACCCTTGGCACCATGGCTAAGGAAGGATTTCGAACGACTTGACAGGATTTATCATCGTGTGACAAAGTTAGTACCAAGTTACAGAAATTTTTCTTTCAAAGATCGAATGTTAAAACTAAATCTGCACGATTGTACCCAATGATAGATACAGAGTGACCTCCTGTTGGCCTTGCTCGAACACGAAAACGTTCAAAAGCTTTAAGCATTCCGAATTCTCGATTTCATATTCGTCGTAATTTTTTCTCGGTCAGACTTTGTTATATATGAAACACTTTGCCTGGAGAAATCATACGCTCAGAATCTGTTTAGGTTTTCTCTTCAACTCGAAAGACAATGCGGTATGTGACTGTCCCCATTAATATTTGGAATATTTTGTTATTTTTATTCCCATTAAGTATGCACCTGGTAACCCGATTGTCGAGAAACCTCAGCAGATGGAATTATGGGTAGAGCAATTCTCCTCTCTCTACTCTAGGGAGAATACGGTTTTACCACATGTACCTAAAAATGTTGAGCGGTTGCCAACCATTGAATATCTAGATATACAACGAATGGGGTATTGCGTTTTTTATCACGTAAAACACAAAAAGAGCTATGGGTCGCTTCATGGATTCTGGCTTATAGTACAATATATTTCCAAATTATTTGAATTCGAAGATTGATAAAAACTCTATTTTTAAACCACACAATTACAATCACAATGACCAGTTTGTAATCCAGAGTAGAACAGAGAAATGGTTAGATATAAAGAAAGAGTCTTGGGTAAATCATAAGAATTTTGGAACGAGAGCAACTTGGAAGCGATTCTGTCACGTCACGACACTTGTAAGAGATGATCGCAGTAAGATAGTAAATGAGGGATCACGAATCAATCCAGGCGTAAACTGTGTACAAAACCCTAATTGATAGACCCACTCGAATTTGAAGTTTGACCATCAGATAAAGTGTAAGCTAACGCCGCTTAAATCTGACGGGCATTGTAGTTCCAGTGTTTTTGGAGATTTCTTTCATTATGTTTTGAGACTACTCATCAGTACCAAGTACTTTGAAATATTCACAAAGTTTATCACAACGGTCCACATTGGAATCACTGGACGCAGGTTTCGCTCTTATTTGAGCTCATCAGCAGTGCATATTCTGTATCGGGTCTGATTCGAGCCCAGGACCATCACCATTTTAGTCTCACGCATTGAGGCCTGAGCTACCGTCCACCGTTTGACCGATCGCGATTATGCCATCATGAATGTTTCTCCAGACTGGCACATTTGAGTAGCGTCATATGACCGACCAGTCGAGAAAGAGACAGCAACATCTGTTGTGGTCGTCCAACCGATCGCGATCATGCCTTCACTTTACTGGCGTCTGATTTCTTCACCCACAATTTTCCATGTGAAACAAATTCTTGCGCAGAAAAATTACGACGAATATCCAATCGAGGATGCGGAATGCTTAACGCCTTTGATTGTTTAGTTCACGTTCACGGTAAAATTGACAGAAAAATGATATCTGAAGCCTGCTTTTAGAACACAGTTCAATGGGTTCAAAGCATAATTATTTATAAGCTTCGCTCTTGCAGGGAGGATCGAAAGTTTCTGCATAGGGGTTAAATTTCCTGAAGAGAAATACTAACCCACGAACTTACAGAGTTAAATTTTCTTCAGTTTTTCATACCTAATTTGTGAGAACCAAAAGCTATCGCAAACTGATTCAACACACAAGCTTCACTTTCTATGATGGCAATAATGTCATCCTATGAATGCCAAAGCTCGGAGATATCATTTTATATTAACTCTGATTATCTTTCGCTTTTTATGTGTAATTTGCATAGAATTCGTTGTGTTTTTAAACTAGCCTGAAGACGCACCAGGATTTGATGAAACGCATACAGTAATTTCATATAGTTCTTTTAGGACGTCTGTTTTGCGGCTGTCATTCAACCAAATTGCTTCGCTGAATGTTTGTGAAAAGGAGACTGAGAGTGAACGGATATGGTCTGAAATACTTCGGTGATTGGAGTAGTTGATATTTCGTAATAAATACCAATTTAGTCTGAAAAAGTTTAAATTTGAATGCTGATTCTTAAACAGCAGCGCGGAGCTAGTGATCTCAATCACAAAGCAGATTATTCAGTAAATCGCATGTGCAGCCTCACCGCCAGTATTCAATATCTAGAGATCTGTCCAGGCATAGACTACGTGATGATGTTCTCTCGAATTATATGCGAGAAAAACCAGCACGTCACCATATCTATAGCCTTGTGAACTGAGCATCAAATATGACCAAATTAATGTGTTGCTCACATCCCCCACACTTACACACCACTACCCGTTTCCGGCTGTTTGCCGTATTCAGGTGAAGACAGTAAGATTAGATTCAGTGAGTTTGAAACAATGGATAAGTGGTAAACAAAGTTATACTTGAATGCCACTGTCACATATGGTCCGTACATGATGTTAAAACACAGAATCACATAGTGATTCTTGGTCAAGCACTTAAGGCGGTTATGGATGACCAAAGTAATGTGTTGCTCACATCCCCCGCACTTTATGTTGATTTGTTAATAATTACATGTGTGGAAGTGGAGGTAGCACAAAATTGTTATGAATACACTGAATTATACAGAAGGAAAATAATTTCTTGATTAAGTAATAAAGTCACTTGTTCATTGTGTTACGAGATCCACGAGAACAAGTTAAAGTTTGCGGTATCTCACAGACAAGCAAGCTTACGAAATTGTTAGCAATTAGCTTAAAGCTAGTAAGCTTTTCTCTTTCGCTGTTCGCCCACAACGATCTACATCACAAACAAATGGGCGATGTGGTAAATTCTCCATTGTATTCAAGGCTTTCAAACGGTCAAGTGAGATTCAAGAATTTATTGTATAAAAACTTGTAGCTGTACCACATCATAGGTTGGTTAAATAAAGACAAAAATATAAACAAATTGGGCGTTGGAAAGAGGGGCAGTTTTTATATTTAGTAGCATTTTATTACTACTCATTAATTGAAAGATCAGCCAGTTAGCTTAAAGAAA
Source organism: Atriophallophorus winterbourni (assembly GCA_013407085.1). Taxonomy (NCBI): domain Eukaryota; kingdom Metazoa; phylum Platyhelminthes; class Trematoda; order Plagiorchiida; family Microphallidae; genus Atriophallophorus; species Atriophallophorus winterbourni. Next base: position 60,500 of record JACCGJ010008725.1, on the reverse strand, counting down.
TAAAGTGAAAGTGGATGCGCATTCCCTTGATTCACTTAAATTGTCTCACATAGGAACTCAGACATTTTAATGTTAGAAAACGCTATTGTTACCTGAAATATTGTGCGTGCTTCTAATACACGTAATGCTGTTGTTGTTGTTGGCCTCCTTCGGTCGATGTCGACAATGGATGTACATCACAATCGCATGCATTTTCATGTTCTACAGCTTTTTGAATGGCTAAACAGTCCGATTCGGGAGGAACAATCACTCCCTAAACGCTGGCAACGATAATCAGAACTCGGTTGTACTGCATCAGTTGCACGACTGCGGTGTGATTTGCGTTCAGCAACGAAGAGCTGTATCTGCTCCTCCCCAGCTTGCAGACGACGCTTTACACAATGCCTCCAATGTGAGCGGTCAAGAGCAAATTCATCCCAACTCGCCAGGTCAATGCCTAGAGCTTTCATATCTCTGTTGCAAACGTCTTTGTACCGCAAGTGTAGTCTGCCCAATTTTTGACTCACGTAATGTATTGCAAAGGATAATCTGTCTGATCGATACATTAAATCGTTATACGTTGAAAATTGTGAAAATCACACAACGTGCATGAAATACAGGCTATGCCTTGAGTTATAAATGGCCCGCTTTATTTTCTAGTGTAGATGGAAAGTTTTTTTTACCAAGATCGCGTATTATCACGAGATGAGAAAAACAAGACCATTGATGGGCAACAAAATACGTTGGTAAGATCATTTTTTATCGAACCGGTAAAAAAATTGGAAAAGCGACGAGAAAGCATGGAAGATTGAAAGGAAAGCAGTGGTTTTGCTGGTTGATTGCATTCTTGTGTGACTCAAAGATATGATACAGAAATCAAGGTAGCACAGACAGGGCAGCGACCAGGAAATCCTCGTACGTGAATTGAGCCACACCCCTGCGGGAGTAATCGTGTTTGGCGAAGGCACTGGTTAAATTCTGCAGAATTGGAAAATCAATGAAACATGTCTGGATCAATTGATTACGCAACAAATTCCAAAAAAATAGTGGATAACGAAATGCAATGAGATAAGGCGGATTTTTAGATCCACTGTTGGATAAGGATGGTATAGTCACATTAAAATACCATGTATATTGCAGAGGTGTGAAGTGCGCAGGCGAAAAGCATTAATAATTAGATGTATGATGATTTACGGAGCATCAACCCCGGCACCACACGAGAGCAGGATGCATCAAACAGACCGCAATAATTCGTATTTCGAAATGATTTCATGCGAACGGTTCGAGTGACCACCTGTTCGAAAACAGGAGCAGATTACAAACGTCAAAAGCTACTGCAATATGTCAAGTTCGCTCAAAAGTGCTCAACGTGGCGACAGCTGGAATAGAAACGGTTGTCTAGACATCGACTGACAAATCAGAGCAAAGTGATAACCGATACAGACATGTTGAAGACATTGTTGTGGCAACGAGATTTGCCTATAAAAGATAGACGTCTTGTTTAATCTCTAGTCGTGTATGTGTGATAAACGCTTCGACGATTGGGCGTTCTTTTGTGTTGTGTGTTGACCTCAGCAGTGAATTGAGGAACGCAATCGACAAGTGGAAGGAGAACCCAGGGTGTGACATAGTTAACGAATGCTGTGTAAACGACGTAATAGATGATGGGATAGAAAACGAGAATTGACCTCGATCGATGCAACTATCACTTTCTCCCTCTCTACAATACCTCAACGCCTTGGCAATAAGGAAATATCTCGGCCGAAATACAGTCCAGAGACAATATGCCTGACTCCAATATTCATACATCATTTATAGAGCAGATATGCGTGCATACACTAGAAAAATATCTTTATTTTCGTATCACTGTGGCGCATGATGAAAGACTCTGACCACACATACATGGTTCAAATAGCACGAAATTTACCGTGAGTTGTGTGTGATGGGGAGATTTAATGAGTGGTAATGAAGCCTGGGTGTAGCGTGTAATTGTGGAGTTGATGCGAAATATTTGACGCGGGAACACTCTGAAGCATGAGTCAAAAATTGCAACACATTCATGAATATGCACAAATTGAGCTGGCTAACATTCGGTCACCACCACGGACTATTACGTTGACTAAAAGCCACCATGAAAATTAGTTATCAAAAGATTTCCGCAGAAATTCCAAAGCAAAGAACACCAAAAATGAACGAAACAAAGTTATCGGTTGAAAAAAGGAGAGTTCCTTACGAAACCTTTGTGCTAGAATGTACTTTGCCTAATTGCGATTATGTAAATATGAGTTTCAAGACTCATTGTGCTGTGTTACAAGAGAGATTTTCAATAAAAAGCAAATACGTGACACCAAAGTATAGACTGATGTGAAAATACTGCGAATTTTCATGTATGCAAGCAAGTCCATCCATCACACACAGACCCCACGGCCGGTTTCGTGTGGAGGAAATGCATGGAAATACAGATTTTCGTTCAAACCCATAGGCTCAACCCCATCTTCATGTGTGTGGGCACATGTTATTGAACAAGTTGGTCGTGCGAAGCTTATCCAACAGCGGCATATACGTTCATACGTTGTGTAGCACTGTTTCATGAAATGTGGATACTGCGAATACGACACGAAATCGAAAACGAACATCTCGCTAATGTAATGTCTAAAAAAAGGAAAGTCTGATTCCCAAAAGTTTAGAGCCTCGTGGTGACGTAGTCATTCTTTATTGATCTGCCGAGTTTGTATTTAAGACTGATACCGACGAAAAATGCCTGGTGTTGCCTCTATTGCATCTCTCCAGCCCGTTGAATAATCAAGCGCGAAAACAAATGTAGCAGAGAGGCGCAAGATGAATTTTTGTGGCAG
>JACCGJ010008725.1:0-57646 GCA_013407085.1 Atriophallophorus winterbourni | reverse complement strand
AGCCGCTAACGCAGACCGAACAAAGATTGTTGGAAAAGGGATTAAACTTATGTTAAGTAAAAATTCTTGAAAGCTGAGGATGTTATTCCATACATAGAATCCGCCCACAACCACCTACCCGAAAATCAAGCAGATGCACTGCGGAACGGTATATCTAGTATTATCAAACAACAACAACCAGAAAGGATTAGCCTTACGCGTGATGAACAACAAGCACTCCTTAACTTGCGAAAAGAAGAGAGAATAGTGATCACTAAGGCAGACAAAGGAAGCCAACCGTGATTCTTTCTGAAAGTGATTATACAGTTAAGGCAGAGTCACGCCTTGCCAAAAGCCCGTATCAGGTGATTGACAACAGTAGATTTATGACCATTATGAATAACTGTAAGAGGGTTGTTTCAAGATACCTGCGAGGAATTAAGGACAATCTTGGTCAAAGATTAGGGTCCATTCTCTACATAAAATCTGTGGACTTCCGAAAATGCATAATGTAGGCGTCCTCGAGAGGCCCATTTTGGACGGCATCGGATTCCCAACACACGAATTGGCTAAGCACCTCACCTAGCTTTTAAAACCACTGGTTGGTAACATGAATTCTTGTATTAGGATCTCGTTTGATTTTGTTCGTCGCTTAAGTACCGTAACAATTGAGGAGGATGAGATGATGGTTAGCTTTGACGTAAGCTGCTTGTTCACGAATGTTGACGCTATAAGCGCTTTATAATTAGCGAGGAAGCCACTCAACTCCGATATGACCTTAAAGAATCGTAGAAATTTGAGTGTACAACAAATCATCAAAGGCGTAGCAATTTGTCTAAATATGAACCACTTCTTTTTTAATGGACAGCTTTACAAGTGTAACGATGGATTAGCGATGGGCTTACCTAGTTCCACAGTGCTGGTGAATGTGTACAAGAAGCACTTCGAAAAGGTAGCTTTGATAAACAAAGCTTTAAAACCAGAGATATAGTGGCGCTCTGTTGACGATGCATTCGTCATCATAAAGCGCAGCAGAGTCGAAGCATTTCGTAGTTATCTCAATAACTTAGATACGAAAATCCAGGTCACAAAAGAAACCGAGTCTACGGAAGGGACACTTCCGTTTTTGGACTGTTTTGCGCAACAAAACAACGGCAAGATAAGAACGACGGTATATCGTAAGCCAATCGACACATCTGCGCACCCTAAAATGGTATTTAAATCCGTAACGAAAGAGCTGTTCTATAAGGTTGACCACTTCTGCATCGATGATGTCGATAAGAAACGAGCTCACCAAGATATCAGTCGTCGACTTGCAGATCATGGTTACCCGAGTACTTAATTAATCGCCAATTAAATCGAGTTAAACATTCGCAACCGAAAAGGTTTGGCGAGCTACGGTATCTGGAACGTATGTTAGATGCGCCTCCGAAGGAATAAGTCGAATCTTGAATAACGCACGTATTAGAGTAACATATAAGGGAGGTTGAACGCTCCGCTCCGTATTAATGCATCTCAAAGATAAGATTCATTTAAGTTGGGCGACCAACTGCATCTACACATTCAAATGCAAGAGTTGCGCGGGTGTTTACATTGAGCAAACGTCAAGAGAACTTTGCACTGGGTAAACGAACATAGGAAACGAGTAGGAAAGCAAACATGCAATCCCGATTAATATCAATAAGTGATTCGGGATTCTGCCCTAGTTGAACGCTTGATAGACACGGGTCACAGCGTAGGTCTTGATAACGTAGATGTGATAAGACGGGATGTGAATACCTGAAAACGGAATATCATGCTGGATTTTCTCACTATTTGGTTGATAAGCACCTCACAAGTGAAGACTCTTGAACCGTCCAACGAGCTGTGGATAATTGATAGAGCCGAAATGTTTGTAAGGTGGCTAAACATCGGTCATTCCATATCACACGCACACTACACGGCCAAGTGCGGAATCATCACTTAATGCGGGGGAACATCTGAATAATGAAGTCACGGAGGGTCACACACTGATTTTAGTAATATTTTTACGTCTCGCGATGGCGGAAACTGCCGACTTTCGGCTCGTGCGATGATGTTTTGATCGCTGTAAACGCAATGCAGTTGAGCAGTCGTGGTGAGAGCTTGTGTGTGTTTCTCAGCGTGCTCTACACGCTGACGCAATGACCCACCGGTGGGTCGTATCGCGCTCAACGTGTTAAGGAGTAATAATAAAAATTTCGGTATCGGGGAATGATAATTCTTGTAAAACTTAATGATCACGATTATTTTTCTAAAAAGTTATCTCTCAGTTGAACTGATCGGCATGATTTCAGCTATACTGACAGTAGAGAACTGAATCAAATCAACACTAGTCGACTGGTTAGGAATTAGATGAGACACGCATACCATCAGACTGATCACTAGCATCAACAAAAGTACAAAACAAGAAAAGAACGCGACAATATTGATTTTAGAATAGCACACAAATACGAAACTTTGGGTATCGACGAGAACAATGGTTGAACAATCCGTAAATGCTGTGCCACCCCAAGTGTATCCGAACCACTTTTCAAACTTGAAAATATTGGTAGTGGTGTAACATTATTATAGAATCCTTCCCTCCAAAAATAGAATATAATATTGACGTGCAAATGAGTACTGTTAAGAGAAGAACTTAGCAGGTAAGACGTAACCATAAGTACAATCGTCCACGTCTAAAAGATGGTCAAACAATCAAGTCTTGTGGATAAGTAGAGCTGCTTGATGATGGCTATCGTTGCTGTGCGTTAGGACGAGCTTCATTTATCAAACATACGACGTTACGCAAAATAACATTAATAAGATGCTAGCAGCTGCATTTTTGTAACTAACCACTGAGTAAAGTCATGTGTTGCTGACATACCCCGCACTTACACATGTGAGGAGCACATCACTTTGGTCATCCTTAAGCGCTGTGAGTGCTTGACCAAGATTCACTATGTGATTCTGTGTTTGAAGATCGTGGTTCGTTGTAAGAATGCTATGTAACAGTGGCATTCAAGTATAACTTTGTTTAACCGCCGAGTAATTGTACGGCAGAAACATCCACAAGATGAGGCCCAGCCAGCCTTGACGGAGGGTTTACTCTTCCGCAACAACACTACAACCGAAAGCCCTAACGCAAACAGCACCGTCGCGTATGCAATAATGCCAACCAACACCCAGAATATTATGTAGACCGCAGTTGACGAATAACTGGAAAGGATAGCTGGGCTATTTGCGTAGCAACCGATCGCACACTACTTTGTAGAATCTATCCCCGAGTTTTCGTGAAAAGCCTTACTGATGGTTGATGTGGTCTGAGCGGCGGCAAAATGCTAACGACAGCTTCCAAATTAGCGATGAACCTCCGCCTGCTAGACGTTGTATTAGTAGGTAACTGCCAAAATAGGGGAAGCAAACTGGTTACAGTGTGAAGTTCATTAGCGATGAATGCAAATCGTGAGCTGTGTGACGTCACCACTCTTCCGCACAACACAACAGCAAGTAGCGCCGAAGCGACCGACAACGAACGCGTAATAATTCGCATTTCAGAAGGATTGCATGAGAACTGATCAAGCAAAAGCATCCTTGGAAATATGAGCAGACGGACAACGTCAGTCGCTAACGCGGACATTATGCAACTCGTCAAGGTTGGTGAACGAATCCCAAAATGGTGATGAGGGCTTGAATTGAACCGATTGGCACGAAATCGATCGGTAAATCAGATCAAGATGAAAATAAGTCGAGGACAGTGTTGTGATAACGAGGTTTGCCACTATATAAGATGAGCGTGTGTTTTGTCATGTGTGTGCTAAGCGCGTTTGACCAATTGGCTTTCTCTCGTATTGCGAGATTCGTGTGTGCCCGTGATTAACGTTGGAAACGGTTCCCTCAGTGATGGATCGGGACGCAATCGATAAGTAGATACGAAACGCCGAAGGTGACATGATTTATGTTGGATCGAGCGCCCTTAAACCTGAGCAGACAACGCAGCCTCATGAAATCACTACCACTTCTTACAATGGATCTGAAGTAATAAATCGCTGTTAAGAACCGATGTGGTACGGAAGAAAACTGGTTTGTCACACGTAGAGCAGGAGTGCATTTCAGTATGTACTCACTAGTAACGACCAAATTAATCTGCATCATTAGAAATGAAGTTCGGAACGTTGTGCACTAATTATATATATTTTTGTTAAGAAACAGAAAGCTTGGACTGAAGCACAAGATAAAGCCACCAAAATGTTCAAACAAGTCAAGTACATCGGAGATTACACTCTAGGGAACGACGGAGAAAGCAGCCGCTAAAAACTGTTCAAAAGCAAGTTGAGCTGTGCCGCTTCGATTGAAGTCGTGTTGCGCGAAGGCGTTGGTAAGATTCTGCGATAGAGAAAATAAGAAGGAAACACTGAGAGAAAAAGAATAATGGTGGAACTAGGGACAAAATTTAACTTCATGGATAAGAAGATTATGAATTGGTTCTTTGGAAAAAGCAATAACACGCTAACGAAGCTTCACAACTATGGTTGTACGACAAAAGCTCTTCTCGCCATACATATAAATATGCAAGTCGATCATTGGGTAGACCGCACTTGTGGTACAAAGGCGTTTGTAAAAGTGATATAAAATCCCCTGGCATTTACCCCTGGCATTTACCCTAAGGGTAAAGAAGAACTTAAACTGTAGGAGATGAAAATTAATGCGCTTATGATGTACATACATGATTGACATCAACTGAGTGAGGCCAACAACAACACCTTGTAGCATTCTCTTTACTGCGATGGAAGTTCTTTTTCTTTATCACAATGTTGTTTATTTCTGGTTGCGTTAGCATGAAATGGTGAAGGTGATAGTTTACCCACAGGACAGAGTGTTATTTTCCCGATTATTTTCGGTATACAATTTGCAGGTGACTATAGCGCGGAATCAACGTCAAGCATATTCTCCAAATGTGTAATCGCAGGGGATTGGAAGCACGGCCAACTCACTTTAAAGAAATACGCCAACTAAATACCCTGTCTAAAATCCATAGGGTCAATGAGCGAGTTCATAAAAACCTCGATGTTGAAGTTACTTGCACCGATTTCTTCGAGTGTTGCGCTGCACTCGGAGCTCAATGCCACAAACCTACAGTAGGGAAGCGAAGCACAAGGATTGCAAACACTTGGAACTGCCTTCAGTAGCTACATTAGCTGAGTGTGAAAGTAATACCGGTACGCATCTACGCATATTTTTCTCGCTTCGCTCTAGACTTTGACAAGTTGGCAGTATACCGAAAGACTCAAGGTTGTTCCAGAAAAACGTTTAACTACCCAATTGGTGAGCAACAGAAAGCCAAAAAATCTATCGAAAGCCCCCAGCATTTGTTTTTATTCTTTCATTGTTGTCCATCCGACTCCACCCTCAGTAACGATAAGCATTATAACCTCCCCAGAGCAGGGGATGTGAAACTTGTGTTCATAGTTTGCAGATACACGCGCACGTAAAAATCTTAATAAGTTTTTGGCAGTGAAAAGCTCTTGAGCGCACAACGGAAGAGAAAAAGAGCTGCGATAGCTTGGTCTATCAGTGCATGTTCTATTTGATCGATTTCAGGGGGCACAGAAGGTGATTTACTGACACTTATTCGCCAGTCACTTAATCCCCAGCTTGATAACTTCAGAAGAATGCAGAATACATTCAAATGAATTTATTTAACAGGATAGATATGCAATTGATTTAAAGAACGTCAATTTTTCCGTAGTTGAGTATCGCTGAATAGCTCGAGATGTCCAGGCGCATATCTCAGCATACTTCTTCTGTTTGATATTAACCCCAGCATTTGCTCGCAAACCGTTAAGAAATGTCCACATGGTGGAATGTTGGAACATCAAACATGGCGTCACTTAGGAGGGACGGGAGAGTGCATGTTGGGTCTCTCCTTCTTATACTGTTTTGATGCATGCTGAGTGTCCGCGAGATAGTACTTTTTTGAGGTAATGCCTTTAGAGTGCCTAATGACAGACCAAATGTAACCGAAGTCTGTGAGGCAGAGGGGGTTGCATTAATTTCTAACATTTTTCTTTTATTATAGCCGCCGCATTCTTCGCCAAAACCTCTTCTTTGTTGCACTCGTGGTTGTGAAGTGGGAAATTACGTACTTTATCATCGTTAGATGTAACTAATCTCGCTCTACACGTGTGTGTGTGACAAACTTATTACATCGCCAATTACTATTGCCATTATTTGATTGTTTCTCGAACCAAAACTCGTTTCCAGTGTAAATTAATGTCCTTCGACCCTTGCTACTTGTACCATATTCAAGAGTAATCTTCTTATCTTAAATACCTTCCCTGGGGGTAAAGTGACGTGGGGATTAAGTGACCGGGCACAACATAAGGTTAGCGATACGTACCTTTAAAATGTTCACCCCCCGTCTATGCGCCTTTGCACGTTAAAAGATAGGCGAGTCATCTTCCCGTCACCCCCAGTTTATATGAGCTGTAATAAACGTCTGAAATTACCCATACCGCTGCAGATTCAGTTCCAGTAGCACTATAACTCCAACAACGTTACCAATCTTTCTTCAAACTCGTAACTGGTTTGCGCTAAATAAGCCTTAACGATACATCACGATTGCCGCACATTCATAGACTGCACGTGGGCTAAGACAGATATGAGAAAGAAATGGCAGTGAGACTCCGGCGTGTTTCGGCATGCAGCTCACCAAGATTCACAAATCAATTAAGCATGGTGTTATCTGCAAAGTAGGGAAGTACTGAACGATTGCATATCCGTGCAATAAGTCAGCGTGTAGACAACAACCACAAACAATTTGCGGTATTTATTGCGACATAGGACCATATTTCAGAAACCCTGTAGTCTTACTGCACACAGGCGTCCGTCAACTGGGATCCAGTCTAACAGGGCTACCTTTGCTCGTGCATGGATGTGCTCTCGTGCAGTACTTCTGAGCTGTGCAGCTAACACCGTGCTAAATCAATTTGCCATTGGAAGTGAGCAGCATGTGCAAATACGTTGGAGTCTCACTACCATTTCGATTTTTATTCTCATATCTCTCTAGGCCTGGGCAACATGAGTGTACCTTGGACCTCGTGCAGTCTATGACTGTGTGGCACTTTGCTTAGATCGGGCTCGTGGGTTCATACCGCCGGTAGTCTAATGCGTGCTAACATCCGTACATTTCAAGCAGCTAACTTGAATGGTATGCATGGACGGAATAGGGTTCTGATGACACTAAGAGCAGACAATATATTCGAAAAACAATTTAGGTTGGTAGACCAAGATGAAAATGCCGCATCTATGAAAGGGCTACCAAGTAAATGGCTACGGAACTTAAAACATTTGCCTGTGGTGCAATAGCGTTGCGCATGGAAAGCAGAAAATACGTCAGATTAGCAGTATTAGTATAGTTGTTGGAAGGCATGATACTACCTAGATTTTCAGACCACAGTAATGTGTTAGAAAAGGAGACCTTACCCGGAGGGACTTGACTAAAGGCCTGACCCATAAAGCTATTAATTGGGACTGAGGTCGCTCGACTTCTATCGACGGACATTACTGGTATAAGTGGTGCGGCTGGTGTCTAGAGGATACCGCACAGCATAGCTCAATGAATCACAGAGGCACACGAACTAGCGCTTACACTGAGATCCAGGCTTAGCACGACGGCGCTGCTATAATTTCTTTCTTCTATCGGTTTAGGTCTAATCAACCATATAGTACCTGGGTCCACGTGTAGGCTATGACTGTGCGATACATTTCTTGATAGAAACTGACAGTAACAATGTTTATGTGCTGTCTGACTGTGCGCCATTTTGCCTGGATCAGGCTTGTGAATTCACACATGCATACATCATCATGCATCACTTGGTTCTGTGCTTGCGATTTCTTGCATACATGCATATACGGATGTTGATGTTGGATTCCTTTGAAAATGCCGACAGGGCATGAACACATAATGACTACATAATCAGTCAAGAAATATCGTATGTTGAGTGAACATGGAAAGTAGGAAAGATAAGGTAAGTGCGAGTTTCGCATCGAAACATTGCAGTACTAGTAATCAGAGGAAATCATTAAGAAGCCAGATCTCGGAATGAGTTTACAAAATTCACCGTTCTAGTAGAAAGGCTTAGAGTGACAAATCAGGTGTCAGGAGTCAGTTTCACTTGATACGAAAGATTGTCTTACGTACGAGACATACCCATCGGTTTGTAAGTAATCTTAGAAAAATGTTTTTAGCTAAGGACCACCTTTCGCTATGTATCCACTCCGATTACGAGAAAATAAGATTGGCGACCATCCACAGCTGTACAGCACCATGTATTCCAATTGACATTTTCAATTATGGGAAATGCTCTAAATTTGTGAGACAGCAGAGTTACAAACAAGCTAAGCATGCAAAGTTATTATCGCTGTAATGTGTTGCTCACATCCCCCGCTGTAACACACTACAGCTGTCATCAGGTGAAGACAAAAATATTTAGTTCAGTAAGCCCTGAAACAGTTGTAAAGTTAGAATGGAAGCCATCGTTTAATAAGGTTCCTAGAAGGAACCACAATGTTCAAAGACATAATCACAGTCATTCTTGGTCAAGCGCTCAAGACACTTAGAAACGGACAAAGTATAGTGGCGCCTACAGCCCCTCACGTACACAGCACAACCGGTTTCTGGGTGTTTTACGTCATCAGGTGGAGATAGTAAAATTGGGTTCAGGGAGCCTTGAAACAGTGTAAAAATGGTGAACAAAGTATCACTTATATCATCGAAGTAATGGCGTTAAGTTGAATTCCACTGTGTGAGGTGATAAATGAACTAGAACAAGATGATTGCTAACCAGGCATTTGAAGAATATCAAACAATGATTTCCGGAGAAAGGGAACCTAAGAGAAAATGATTGGAAGAACGAAAAAAACAATGGCGATGGCTAACTCTAATCATGAATGATGGGCACACAAAGAGAACAGTAAGTTTACGATCGCTTCAAGGCTGTAGTGTAAGAGAACAATTGCTGCACGCGCAGAACCATACATGGGCACTAATATGTGCAAGAAAACAAATTAGGCAACAGGAATGCGCAGATCACTATTTTATGGTCAAAACAAATCACGCAGGAAACGTCTTGTGCAAACACAAGTCTGATTATCGACCTTGTGTTCTATGAATAAAGAGCAGTCAAACATTTGAATTGTTAGACTAGAAGTAATGTAATAGATTACTGATAAATGTAGAGCGAGTGCAATATATGTGATAGGCTATCAGCTTTCAATTTGAGATATTTGTGGTTGATTGGATAGCACAACAATTCCCGCGAAGATTTTCTTACGCACATTCATTCGATAAGTAACTTAGTTACACTCATGGAACAGGAAACATTGAACCTAGACTTCACTATCTACTTATCTATTTCTCTATCTATCTATCTATCTATCTATCTATCTATCTATCTATCTATCTATCTATCTATCTATCTATCTATCTATCTATCTATCTATCTATCTATCTATCTATCTATCTATCTATCTATCTATCTATCTATCTATCTATCTATCCCGCTCACTATATATGTATGTATGTGTGTGTATATGTATGTATGTTGTATGTATGTATGTATGTATGTATGTATGTATGTATGTATGTATGTATGTATGTATGTATGTATGTATGTATGTATGTATGTAGCTAGACATCAATTAATCATTCTATCTATCTACCTGCCTGTTTATCACAGACATAATAGCCACAATGCTTTCAAAAGCTGGTCTACAGAGCATGTTCACCCTATTACTACAGCGCCACCTGCTGTTGCTTGGTCATGGCTACAGAATGGAAAATGGTTGTATTCCGAAAAATCTACTGTATGGTTAGTTGCAATTAGGAAGTCGACCATTGGGCAGACCGCACTTGCGGTACAAAGAAGTTTGCGAAAGAGATAGAAAAACTCTTGGCATTGACCGGCGAGTTGGGAAGAACTTGCTCTTGACCGCTCACATTGGAGGCATTGTGTTAAGCGTTGTCTGCAAGCTGGGGAGGAGCAAATACAGCTCTTGGCTGCTGAACAAAGATCACGCCGTCGGCTTGCAACCAAAGCCCTACAACCGAGTTCTGACTACCGTTGCAAGTGCTGCGGGAGAGATTGTCTCTCCCGAATCGAACTGCTTAGTCATTCAAAAAGCTGTAGAACATGAACATTCATGCGATTGTGATGTACATCCATGGTCGACATTAACTGAAGGAGGACAACAACAACAATAGCCACAAACTTAAAACTTGAAATATAGTAATAAAAAGATGTTTGTTCCATGCGGGTTCCGGCTGATCAATTTTAATGACGAAAAGAACGCAATCTACAACTATCGAGATGCTTTCTTGTGACGCGTATAATTTCCGATATTATTAATTTAACGGGATGTATGAATGCTAGGATGGGGGCTGCAAAGACGCGCTCGAGTGAAAATTAGTTGGTATGTTCAGTCTTGAAGGTACAAATATTGGTGAATGATTCATGCAATTATGTGCACAAACTCGATTTATTAGCATTACAAAGAAGTGACAAAGTGCAGCTAAGTTACCACAAGATGAAAGCCAACCTTAATTCCGAACTGACCCCATGATTATTACTGCTCCTTGGACTGGACTAGCACAACTGTGGGAACACTCATATAGATTGTGATCTTGTTCTTTGCGATGTAGACATAGTAATCGCCCTTCGAATGGAAACAAATAGCATTCGAAAAGTTCTCTCCGTATTCAATATTCGACTTATAAGTTTCAAAAAATATACGATGATTTTATTCCCACTTTGTTTGATTGCTACAGAGATCGCGGGGATCACGCGGAAAGACGCGGTATCGGCCTGTGTAATCACACACAATTAGCATCAAGGTCACACTGGGTTTCGTAATGCTCATCTGGAAAGCTTCGTCAACAGCGTCAAATGCCTTCTGAACGTGAACAAAATAAGTAGCGTAGACGCTTAAGGAATGGATTTAAATGGAGTTTGCGTTTGAAGATTAAAAATGGTGGCTAAACGGAAGTAGCAAACGATTCTATGAAGGTCCATAAACGCTCCAACTTATTCAGTCAACACAAGTGAATAAGTTTAAAGCGAAATTAGAAGTACTCTTGCTGTTATTCAGAATCATGCCTTTCAAGCTGTGCTTGTCATGTTGAAGAAGTTACCTAACCTGATAAAGACTGCATCTACCAGCCTTATATTTCCCGACAACGTTTACAACTGCCACACTCTTATCCGCGAGCAACAACAGACATTTTTTTACATTTCAGCAAATAAAATTGGATTATTAAATGGCGCAAAAATGTTATTAAACTGCGTGCACTTTGTGCACTAAGGTAGTGGTAGTTGTGCTGTTTGGTGAGCATTCAGATGCAGAAACTAAGGTTATAAAGCATTTGGCATTGCACCAGCATTCAGAATATGTGAGTGCATATGTGGTTTCGTTAATCCATTTAATACACAAAGTGCTTCGGGTTTTTCACATAAATTGACTAAAATCAATAGAACCATAGAATAACCGCATAAATCTAAGCCAACCAGAATAGATAACGTTGTTGGTCATACATAACCAAAGACACATTTGTGTCCGTAAAAAGTAGGCGCTTCAGGAAAAAAGATACGCCGTCCGAAAACCCTCAAATAAGCAGGAATCTTCCATTAAATTTGGCAAAAACATTGTATGTAGAAAAGCACAAAAACCATGGGCACATAATTTTTCAACCTATCAAGGAGCTTCACTAATATCTTAAGAAACCGTCGAGGCACGGGAAACCTGATTGTGGTTTAACTGCAGACAGTTTGCGAATGCTGGGAGATTCTCAGGCTTAGCCATATGATTAACAAATTAAAATATTGTCTATTAATACTTCCAGATGGGAAAAATTGTGAAAGCTTCATGTAATTAAATGAAGCGAAATTCATGGATAATTTAAATAAACGTCAAATAAACTTTCACACATAGATACACCTGGAGTAGCGTTCGTGAAAACATCAGCTGGACCAACAACAACTGCAGCAGAAACTGCTGATGCTTTAGCCACGTTTTATTCATCGGTATTCAACCCGATAGAACATGCAGTAAACATCCCAAATCCAACAATTATAAACACGGTTGCCCTAAGTGAAATAAGTGTCACTCCGAAACGCGTCCTTCAAAGTTTATTTAATCTTAAAACCGGAAAGTCTCCTGGGGCCGATGGGATTACCCCGAAATTATTGAAGCAATTTGCGAGTTTGCTATACAAACCACTCACTTACTTGTTCGAGCAAACACTGGCAAGTGGAGTGATTCCTATAGATGGGAAACGCGGAATAATTTCTCCTATTTATAAAGGTGGAAATCGCTCCGATGTTTCTAATTACCGACACATTACTCTGTTACCTGTGGTTTCAAAATTACTTGAGCGACTCAATGTTGACGATCTAATGAAACATTTCGAGAATAATCAGTTGCATTCGAGGAACCAGCATGGATTTAGACGAAATTATTCCTGTTTGTCTAATTTACTGGTAACGCTAGATGATTGGACAAAATCGGTAGATAAAGGACAAGCAATACACGCGTGCTACTTAGATATATCAAAAGCATTCGATCGTGTTGACCATTCCCTACTACTGCAGAAGCTTGAAAGGCTTGGTATCACTGGAAGGTTGTTGAATTGGCTAAATGACTACCTAACAAACCGTACTAACCAGGTACGTGTTGCTGGTGCATTATCCAAACCAATCGCAGCAACTAGCGGAGTTTCCCAAAGGTCAGTCATTGGTCCCATCCTCTTTCTGGTTTATGTCGATGAAATACCGGAAATTGTTCGATGTAACATTTCGTTATTTGCGGACGACCTTAAGATTTGGCGCAGCATTGGTACTCCAGAAGACTGTCTGCTATTACAAAAGGATGTTGATACGCTTCACACCTGGTCGTTGAAGAACAAACTGCCGTTTAACTTTAACAAATGCAGGATCATGATTGTGGGGAATCAAATAGAGTTCACGTCTTACATAGGTTCACATGTCCTTGAAAATTGCAGTTAAGAAAAAGATTTGGGTGTCTGGATATGCTCTGGTTTAAAAAATCACTTCAAACTAACAGTGCCTTTAAAAAAGCAACACGTGTTCTAAATCTACTCAAACGGGTATTTGGGAAATTTTCGCCCAAGATATTCCCAAGGATCATGAAAACATACTTGAGACCAGTCATGGAATACGGTGTGCAGTCATGGTCTCCGTTGCTCAAGAGGAATGTGGAACTTATGCAGCGAATCTATCACCGCTCAACAAAACTAGTTCTCAGCATTCGAAACAAACCATATAAAGAAAGGATAGGTCAACTGAATCTGTTCGACTTTCCCTATCGACGAATCAGAGGAGACCTAATCTTACTTTACAAAACATTCCATACCCCGAACCATCCCTTACAGGATTTATTCACGCGAAGGGATACGAGAAATTATCTGACCCATGAATATGTGCTGATCATACCCCATTCCCGCCTGAACTGTAGAAGGTATTTTTACTCTGTCCGTGTCTGTTTTCCTTGAAACAGTTTACCTTCAACCGTTGCTCACTCCACTAGCTTGCATGAATTTAAAACAAAATTAGACGAATTTTTATTGCATTATTCGTTGCCAGAACATTTATATACCATTCAATCTATTTCCTTATATTGTTTATACACTTAAATTTTATTTTTTAACATCCTATTGTTGTCGTTAAGCTTGTTGCTTTTTAGACCATTATAAACTTGAAAACCTTGAATTGAATAACCAACCTGGAGGCAAACACAAGCCAAAATGAAATCGTCAAACAAGATTTGACCACATCGATTGCGATCGAATTTTCGAACCATGAGCTGAATAAATTGCGGAGACAGACGAAAACCAAAACTAGTCAACGCATTGGATAATTCTTGCGAACTGATGGTCCCTGAACGGTCCATATCAAACTGTCGGAAACAAGCAGACCAGCGTTGCACGTAGTTGAACAGTTGGCAAAACTCCGAGTAATTTATTGTGCCATTCATATCTCGATCGAACATGGACATCATCAATGTGACGGTTTGTATGTTGAAGTTCGCTTGCAAGCCTGAGTTGGTGGAAAACAAAACATTTTCTCTAGAAAAAACGTAATGGATTCAAAGAAATAATATCGAAATAAGAAATCGATAAATATTGGTTTACTTAACGACCAAACTTGACAAGTTGAGGAAGTTTGAAACGCGAATTTATTTATGCTATGAACATGGATATAAATGTGGAGATGTGAGCAACACAATACTTTGATCGTCCATAACGTCTAATTCACTTGAGGAGAAATCACTGTTACACTCTAGTTAAACATCGTGGTTTGTTGTATTTATAGGTTATTTCAAAGTAAACCCTCTTTCTTAAATAATCTAAAAATCCCAAAAGCATAGAAAAACATATTTGTTCTGAAGCACATGTCTGGTGCACGAGATGGTTTCTACAATTACGGCAGGAAGACGATAGACACACACGAGCACTTGAAAAACAAAATTTAAGTTGGAAACGTGATTTTGTAATTGTTTTGTTTTTAAAAGATATGATTCAATGAAAAAAGCATGCAAATTTATGAAACGCACAAAAAACTTCGCTAGAAACAGTTCCTAATTTCCAGTCGTCACCTGAGGTTTCAATCACCTGGTAGGCGGTGTTTTGAAACAAACGGGTTTTCGAATCGACAAAATTCATAAATTCGGCAGTTGACAAAGTGTTTGTGTTCAAAACAATAATAGACTATGGCAACAAGGCAAGTAGCGAGCTGGTCATAGAACGTTTTCTAGAAATCACGAACGAGTAACAATCCACATTTTCTTTAGCCCATGGTCATCTGTTTCCAAGAATCGTCGATAAAACCGTGGTATAAAACTAGTTTCCATCGCAACCGTAGAACATTAAAATTCTTGATACACATTATATAATAGCACAAAACGAAACTGCTTTGTCATATCCAACAAAGCAGCGGAGGTAAATGCAATGTTTGAAGCTATCAAACAATTAGATACATCAATCAGTATGTATACCTAAAATAAGAAGTGTGAATTCAAGCAGTGCTGATTGTATGATGATAATAATGAGAGCACAATCCTGATGCAGGCAAAGTGTCGCAAGTATTGCACGTGGGCTAGGATACTGTCAGGTTGACGAGGCCTAGACAAAAATGGGAAATGGAAATAGCAATGGCAGTGAGACTACAGCGTGTATTTACATGCAGCTCACTACTAGTGGTAAATCAATTTAGCAAGTTATGTGCCGCACAGTAAAGAAGTGCTGCACGATTGCATGTCCGTGCTGATGGTCTAATGGATTTGAACCATTAGGCTACGCAGGTCCATTTAAACATTTAGGCAAGAAAAATGTGAGGGGTTCATCACCTAACGAAGTTGAGAACCGGCGTTGAAGACACTGAAAACAGCAGATCTTGATGGACTACTTCCATTAGTAAGAGAAGGGGTCATAGGAACTCTACAGCCTCTAAAGTTGAACACCAGGCTGTTATAGCATTCGATTAGTTTATTCTTGTTAGAGACGTAAAGCTCATTTGAAGTTCAAGTGTTTATTGTAATTTGAGCTTCGAAGATATATATTATATTTGTCGCAATTTTGATAGATGCTCGTAGTTTATTTTCATACCATGTTGTCAGTGTATGGCCAACCGAAACTAATCAGCCTGAAAGTGATTGGGGTTCAATATTCTGGAAATAGGTGTTATCAAATATTACACAATCATTTCAACTTTAAAAAGCTCCTTGTTTTACTCAATGATTTCAGCATCTACTCATTCAGTATGAGTATCACACGCTAAACTTATAAGTATCCAACTGTCTTCGAGAACACATTCTCATTTTTAAAATAAACAGCTGAATGTCTTCAGCATTCCGCGATAATTGGATAAATTGGACACCGTGAGACGCAATAAGATTTCTCGTGCCACAGCACTTATCAGATTACCTCCGAAGTGGTTATTAATGAAATGATAGTCGGAACTGAACTATAGGCAGATATTTTTTACACTGATCGGTCGGATTAATCTTCTAGATTTGAACACGTCATGGCGTTCTGGAGTTGAACCAATCTTTTTTGATAATCCAAACAGTCCGGAAGTTTGCTTCATCAGCAACCATTATTCAATACGTTGGCAGCGCATAGAAAAGATTTTAACCAGATCATTAAACGGGGAGAACTAATGTTAAAAACAACCGTTGATCTTGCATACAAGTTGTTCTTGAC
Organism: Atriophallophorus winterbourni; assembly: GCA_013407085.1. Taxonomy (NCBI): domain Eukaryota; kingdom Metazoa; phylum Platyhelminthes; class Trematoda; order Plagiorchiida; family Microphallidae; genus Atriophallophorus; species Atriophallophorus winterbourni. The sequence goes on along the minus strand of JACCGJ010008725.1, from coordinate 41,394 downwards.
ATCATTTACCTCTGTCTAATCTCCGAGAAAGTGGAAAAGCTACTTCATCAAGAATTATAATTTCATAATTTCGAGGATTCTGCACATTACCTATGTTTATATGAGATTTCAAGCGTGTAGAAGCGAAATGTGCTGCTATGCATATGGATATAGAGAGATAAAATTAAGCGACTATCAGCGCAATACGCACAAGTGCTTAAATATTTGAATAGACAGTTTAAAACATACTTCCAGTTTTGCCAGAGGATGTGAGCTGCATTAAATTATCTTCGTTGACAAAATTGCCATTAAGTGGAATGATTTTTATTTACCGGTGTATCGATTATCTCAAACAACCGAAAAGCATTTTTCAAGTAAAACGTTGAGCTGCTCTTCCGTGTCAGAAACAGAAATTGTTCATAACGGCATTCCAGATTTTATTATCGTTGTGGATAAAGTACATATCGCGTAGCAAGCCGCTGAGTTATTAGTTTCTGGAGCTTCATAGGATGACCTCAGGTTCCGATATTTGTAAGCAGGAACATTTTGACAGCACAATGGCGTAGTGCTACGGCAGGATCCGTCTTGGCATCAGAAACTCATAGCTGATCAAACGAAACTCATGTTGGATCAAGTCGAGTTTGTTCAACGCTCGTCATAGTTCAACTGTTTAATTACAAAAACCATCTTTTTAGCACAACACTGCAATTCTTCTAGAGAGTTGTACTCTCTTGTGGAAAGTAAGTATACAGCTGGAAGACTGTATACAATTGTCCGTTTGATGTGTGCGCCAATAGAAAATCAGCACAACGAACGATGCACGAATTGGCCACAAAAAAACAGTTTGAATTCCTTATCATTTTGAGCAATGTCAGCCACTATTTTTACTAAACTGCATATTATCACACCTATGACTTTTTCATAAGCTACTACTCAAATCGCATCAATTTCAATGTAATATTATCGAGGTCGAACATCTAAGCAAATATTTCAATACTATGATGTTTAACGGCTAACATTAAAATGCTAACCGACTACCTGAAGAAAATTAATTATAAACATTGTGAACTAGAAGGCAAACACTAAAAGCGTGATTATACGTGATGTTGAAAATGATTACGATAAATGTTTTTACGGGACATACCATTGTTTAATGCGCATTGAAGTTCAGCAGCACAAATTGAATTATTATTATTACGATCCACCCTTTAAAATAAAAATATACAATTTATAACACATACTGCCGGAATATTTGCTGCAACTGCATATCATTCATCATTTTAAATGTTATGACGTATTAAAAAACCGCGCAGTTTGTAGAGCCTTCAACGAAATTCTATTGATGCACTACAAGTTCAAGTTCAAGTGTTAGTTGCATTAAATTGAGGGCGGCTGAGAGCACATAGTTTTTCTGAAGAATTCCGGTTGCACACCTGGCACTTCTATAATGAGTATACAATGTGTATGTTTCACAACGCGGTACGTTTAAATTCAGTATCAGTATCGCTTATTTCCCAAGTTGTGTTTAACAAATCATTTCCAAATCTCTTTTCTCTGATTTTGCTGTACATTGGTAACCAATTTATAGCATCATACACACTTCATAACCAAAATAAACTCATTTTAGTACGTTTTTTCTAAAAAAAACATTATTGTTCTGATGGTTCAAATAACAATCAATATATTCAATTAATAGTAATTATTAATACTGTAATTCAAAACTTATCGTTGTCATACACACATTCTTTAATTACAATACACTCTTTGTCTACGCACGGTTTTCGTTCTTCTGTGGTTGTCTGAGAGTCAAAATTGTATGTCGATATAATTGGATTAAACGCAGCCTCATAATCCATTCGTCACTATCCACTACAAATTGGTGAGCTCATTGCCAGAGAACTTACTGATTCAATTGTGATCAACCTGTCACAGATCCTTATGATTAGCTCAAATCTGCGAATATCTTTTGAATTGTTTCCACTGATTAGCAAAACTTGCGAAAACACTTATCCAGCTCTGCGCTAGAAGATCGTACAACTTCCCAACACTTACGCCATTTGTTACAGTTACAGGGCACACAGAAGGTTGACTAACGAGTAATACGACATATCTGGTTCCAGAGTTTGCCAGACGATTTGCGTAAATTTCTGGTTATCATGAAAGACGACAGTAACCTAGACAAGCTTGCTCAAGTTGAAGATGAATTCTACGACATCTCTCATGAAACATCAATGTGCATGGTCAGCCAACCAATTTCAACCCCTCGCACTTCATGCACAGATTTGAACAAGAATATGTTTGATTTGAAATTCCAGATCAGCAATTTGACTTTACAAATACAGCACTTAAAAAGAAGTCGAAGCCGTCCTCGTAGTGGTAAAACCTCATGCAGCATTAAAACACAGAACCAAAATCAGGGAAGCCACGAAGCCAGGCAAAAAAAGCTTCAGCTCTGCCTGGCAATAATATTAGCCGCTTATTCTGCGTCACTGATGGTTGAACAAAGTTGCTTTTTCTGATCGACACGGGAGCCGAACTGAGCGTCATCCCAGTCTTCCAGTCAACATGAGTTTACGAAAGCTCATTGACAATGTCACGAAGACTAACGTCATCGGCCATGTGTCTATTTAACCCATACAAACTCTTCCAGTCTCGATTCCAGATACTGCACCGAATTACGTTTCTCTCATAAGAGAATTTTTGGATATCTTCAAACCATGAGCACATGACACCCCTGTGAAGCATGACATTAAACACCATATTTCAACACATGGACCCCCAGTATTCAGTAGACCACGCAGGCTGGCGCCTAACAAACTTGAAACTGCAAAACGAGAATCCGAGCATATGATGGAACTCGGAATAATCCGTCCATCAAATTCTCCTTGGGCCAAACCTCTTCACATGGTCGAAAAGTACAAACCGGACGCCTGGCGTCCATGTAGCGATTATCGTGCTGTAAATCGTGTAACGATTCCAGATCGATATCCGATTCCGCACATACATGACTTTACACTATCTCTTCACGAAAAATCGGTGTTCTCGAAGTTGGATTTAGTGCGGGCATATCATCAAATTCCCGTAGCTGACGAAGATAATCCCAAAACTGCCATCACCACTTCATTTGGACTGTTCGAATTTCTCAAGGTGCATTCGGTCTACGCAATGCTGCACAGAGATTTATGGACCGTGTTCCTCGGTCTATCTTTCGTATACGTGAACATTGATGATGTCCTAGCCGCAATTACAAATCTCCCTGAACATCTTTAATACCTTCGTGAAGTATTTCAACGTCTATCATACTACGGCATTGTGGTTAATCCCGATAAATGCCTGTTTGGTGTGAGTTCTGTCGAAATCCTTAGACACCGAATTGATAGTTACGGTATTAAACCGTTACCTTAAAAACTATCAGCTATCCAAGATTATCCATGTCCCAGCTCCATCGTCAAGTCAGACGTTTCTTGGGTTTGGTTAACTATTATAGACGCTTTATTCCACTATGTGCTATTATTTCACAACCACTGACTGACTTGTTACGTGAAAAAAAACGTAAATTTAAAAAGAATCACGAAGCCATCAAATCATACGACCAACTCAAATCTGCACTAAACAAAGTCACTTCACTGACTTATCTTTCAACGAACCAAAATGCTCGGTTGTCTCTCGCTACAGACGCAGTCCTTCAATAAGAAGAATACAATATCATCAAGCCACTCACTTTCTTTTCTTGTCGTCTTCAACCAGCTCAAACTCGATACAGTACGTTCGGCCGAGAGTTACTGGCTATCTATTATGCGATACGACATTTCAGACATTTGATAGAAGTCCGTGATTTCACAGTATGGACCAATCACAAGCGCTTAACGTTTGCTCATTCTGCACCATCGGATCGATATTCGCCTCTAGAAATACGTCACTTGGATTATATCTCGCAACTCACGAGTGACATTCGATATCTTTCCGGCTCGTCAAACACAGTTGCGGATACATTCTCTCGGATTCAGTTAAGTGCTATCGACCAGCCTGGAATCGACTTTTAGCAATTAGCACGTTCGCAGCAAGATGATCCTGTAATAAATCGGTACGTTACTTCATAATCAGGTAAAATCCGCCGTATTCCGATAACTACTTCCAATTCCTATATGGTTTATGACATGTCTACCGGTGAAGCCCGTCCAATTGTTTCATCAGATTTGAGACATACAATATTCGAGCATTTGCATGGTTTATCATATCCCGGAGTAACAGCCACAGCCAAGATGATAAGCTCTCGTTTTCTTTGGTCGGACATGCATAAAGACATTGAACTGTGGACCAAGAGTTGCCTCTGATGTCAACAGAGTAAAATCCAACGTCACACCATCAGTTCACCTGGTGTATTTCCAATTGTTACTGAGCGCTTTCAGAACGTTCACTTGGATCTCGTTGATCCATTAGCGGTATCTAACAGTTCCTCCTATATATTGAACGGCGTCGAACGTTATACCCGTTGGTCATTGGCTGTAGCCATCCCAGATATCAGTGCAGCAACGGTTGCGAAAGTTTTCGTTCAACATTGGATCAGCAACTTTGGTGTACCAAACACTATTACTACTGATAGAGTTTCAAAATTAAGTGAACGCTTTTTCGGGAATTGAATAGAACACTCGGTACAAAGCATATACAGACTACATCCTACCATCCTTTTTCAAATGGCTAAGTTGAAAGATCTCACCTGAAACTCAAACCCGCAATCATGAATAACTAGAATTCAGAACGTTGGCCCGAGTCGTTGCCCTTGGTGCTTCTTAGTATTCGTACCAATGTGAAAAAAGACCTGGGTTGCTCAGCTGCTATGATGGTGTAAAGGAGTACACTTAACATACCTGGCGAAATTCTGACGTCTCCTGATTCACCAATAGATTTTACAGCCCCACAGTATGTCAGTCGCCTTCGCAGCTTCATGAAATCATTACGAGCTATCCCAACTCGCCAACACGCTCAACCGTTCTACATCCCAGCCGACTTGTCTACCTGCGACTTTGTGTTTGTGCGTGCTGATCATGTACGTAGACCACTTCAACCATCATAAACTGGTCCGTACAAGATGCTCAACAGGAATCCTAAGTATTTCGTTATTGATCGGAATGGAGTCAAAATTGTATGTGGATATATCTGAAATACACGCAGCCTCAGAATCCATTCCTCACTATCCACTATATTATATACTCTCTCTATTGCTATCTATCTATATCTCTCTATTCTATAATATATATATCTATATACTATATATATATATATCTATATTCTTCTCTCTAATCCTAATAGTTAACGCCTCAAATTTTTATAAAATAATTTAAACTATCCCGAAAGAGTCATGACTCTGCATTTTAGTCAGATGTGAGGAAAACGTAGTTAAAGATATACCTCGGAGATGGGCCCATCCAAAATACTCTGGCATTCCTGCCAATCATTGCAAAAATATTTTCTCTGAATGTGTATATGGGGACTGCAAGCCAAACTAGGCTGTCTTATGAACAAAGATGCTGTATCAGAATATACAAGCTCATACGACGATGTGTTTGGAAACAAAACAACCAGTTGATAAAATCGGGTCCTGTCCGAAGTAAAACTGGCAGAGATCGAAAAGCATCTCACGGGGGTAAAAAGAACCGTATAAAGAAAGCCGTCGCTAAAAATGTGTTTCCAGTAAACTTGCAGCAATCTATCTATGTTGCTTTATATAAGCAAATAAATGCCCTTGCTGTGAATTTCATAAGATTTCTGGACGACAATGAAAGGTAGAGTAGAAGCTATCTCCTACTCTGCTCATTCTAAATCGAAAACAGATGCTAATACGCGAAAGCATATCCTGGCGGCAAATGGACCGTTCCGGGATTAAGGACGTTTTTGCGCATTGTCGGACTAATTAACTGCCAGGTAAGGTGTCCATTGCGTAGACCGGTGAAACCAAACTGCAGAGGGTTTTTGGTCGCACGAAGCGCAAAATTACGAGTACACTCCTAAACCAATCCTCTATTGAAGCAACTGAAAGCATCTGGTGTGATTCACCTGCAAGTACACCCGCAAGAAATTTAGCTTTAATAAAAAAGCGCGGGTGTTCGAAATTTGGCAAGTCATTATTCTCGTTATCACAATTTACGAATCTTATTCTAGATCAATATGTCGCATTACAAACATTCGAAATCGTCAAGAGCAGCATACCGTACTACATCTCAATTAAAAAAATGTTCGGTTGTTCTGGACGAAAATATGTCTACGGTTCTGTCCACGGTACAGAACCTAGAAAACAAGATCGATTCCGTCACGGCTAAGCTGTCCATGATTTCGAAAATTTGCAATATCTTAGAGCCTCTTACCTTTCTACTTGACCCTGGTTTTGTATTAGACTCTGATTTACTCCAACGCACGGGTCGATTTATAAAGTCGCTAACCTCAGAAATTGAGCAGCGTCGAAGCTGTGCCAAAAATCTTCTTCTTCTCAACGTGGCTGACAGATATCCTTTAGTCGATCTTAAAAAGATATTTCTGTCGCGATATGGCTAACTCATAGACTCAGCATCTTTTACTAGACTCAGAAAACCTCCCAATCGTAGTACTGCTAATAACGCGAATGTCGTGGGTTCGTTCCCCATCCGGGCCAACCCCACCTCGTTTTATTGATCATATTCAACATATTGATCATGTTCAACATGCCTTGGACTTCCAAGAATAAATTTATTTATTTATTTATTTATTTATTTTAATAAAATTTGCATTTTAATAAAATTTGCCGTTGAAAGTAATGCGTCGCACATAATTAATAACCAACTAGTATTAAAACTTTTACCTCAATTTTCTAATGTGTTGATCAAGCCTGACAACACACCTTTACAACGAAAGTGCCTTCGCAAGGTTTCTAAAGTTGTAAAACGCTCAACTGATGTCGACAATCTCATAGACTTGGATGTTGTTGATAATTCCGCATCATCGACTGCACCCGTAACTCGAACTCAAAACTTCTGATGTTACTCATATCTCAAGTACCACCACCCCAACAGCTAAATCTAATTTGAACATCGATGACGCAATGTTAACACCTGGCCTTAATAGCCTTGTCCTTACTAATGAAACTGTCACCGCAGGTTTGCAGCCCTCAGCTCGACCTATAATTAGAGCCACAAAAAAGTCGTACTCCCTGTCTTCAAATCAAATTCACCCTTACTACGTGGTGGACCGCGCATCATTAGGAACCATACGGTCGGGCGTAATCTTGATGAAAATAATCCATCTAATGGCTTATGTAATTATCACCCAGTACATAGACGGTTCCCTTCAATAATAAGATTATTGCTGGAGATTTCAACATGCCATACGCCTGCTGGAATTCCCCGTATTCTTCAAATAAATTTTCATCCTTCTCCAAAACGATTCATCTTCTAGGTTTTACACAATCTGTGAAGAAGCCTACGAGGCTGTCCAGCGTTTTAGATTTGATTTTTGCTTTAGGCACTGATCCCAACAACGTTGAAATCTTAGCTCCACTACCCGGTTGAGACCATAATATGATAACTTGCGTTTTGCGTCTTTAGCAAAAACCACCACATATACGCAAAGATGAGAAAGTTCATATCAATTGGACGAAGTTTTCGAATATTCTTAGAACCTACGACTGGACACAATTATTTCTTTTCTCAAATTTCATGCGCATCTCCTCGATTTTTCATGATAACATTTCAGCATGCCTTCGAAGTTTGTCTTCCTCTCATATTAGGAAGCGTAAGCGGGACCCAATAAACCTTCTGGAGAAAAAGATAGATCGACTTTCTGCTTCTGTAAAACATAAGTTAGATTCATTTCCGGTTATGCGCAGACACGAACTCTGTAACTGTTGCTTCTTTTTTTTCCGTTAATGTCGCCTTCCACACTGTTTTTCTAACCTGTCATTATAATATTGCTTTACGGACCCTTTTGCTTATTTTGAACTTGATTTACTGCGCAAAATTTGTCGTAATCTCGATTGCGTGGGACGGTCGGACATCTGAACTTGATTTGATTTTGACTCGTGTATGTAACTTGGTACGTACACGATATTGTTTTGACATTGACCCGGATTTACCTGGTTGACCCCAATATTTGAGGTATGTTCTTACTATATTTTGATTGCCTCAATACAGTACCGCATTTATAGACAAATCCGCTTTGGGTTGTGATATAACTCTGAGATTTTGCGCGTCACTCAACTTGGGACGTTTCATTGATTGTCAAATACAATCAGAAGTAACTCTCTTTCAAATGTTAGGATTCGTCTACTAGAACGCCAAGAAAGAAAGGCTTTAAGCAGTGACTCAATGACGAAATCATTAAATTACCTTTCGAAGACCAGGTGTATCCGGTCAACACATGATATTCCCTCCATATTATACCACGAAGATGATAAAGAAATAGTCACTTCTGATGCGGTCACAATGAGTCAGGCCTTCTCTTTATTTTTCAGCAGCTCGTTCAATAACAACCCTTACCATCCACCAGCAAACAATAGCACTCCCTTAAATACTATTGACTCCTTCAAATTTTCTGTAAAAGGAGTAAAAGACATTTCTCGTCGAAGTAAAATCTCTAATAAGCCTGATGATGTAGGTTTTATTTCAGCCATATTACACAACGATAATGAAGACGTTCCTTTACTTTTATTAAATCTTTTCAACATTTCTCTCAAATGTGGAATTTTTCCAACCCATTGGAAGCACTCTGTTATTATCCCACGTTTAAAATCTGGTAATTCGAACCTCGTTACGAATTATCGCCCTAATAATCATACTTCTATTCTGTCTAGGTTATTTGAAACGTTAACCAAAAAATCTTTGTTGGGCTACCTTGCTCCAGATGCGTTCTCTCCAGTCCAACATGGAATTCTTAGCCAAAAGTCTTGTGTAACCTGCCAGTTAGAATACTTAGATCTCATAACGGCTTTTCTTGAACAAGGACTAGCAGAGATTGTTTTATTTTCGGACATAAGCAAAGCTTTCGATCGGGTTCCTCATACGCTACTCCTTTTGAAGTTATCATGTTCAGGTATTCATGGGCATTTATTGAGCTGGTTCCGTTCTTTTCTATCTGATTGCACTTTTTCGGTTCACGTTGATGGTGTTACCTCAACAAATCAGCCGATTCCAAGTGGCGTAATTCAAGGCAGCGTTCTAGGTCCACTTATTTTTCTTATCTATGTAAATGATCTACGAAATGTTGTAGATCACTCTAAGCTATTTATCTTCGCGGATGACATAAAAGTAGTCTTAACATCTCCTAATGGTGAAATGTCACAGGCTCTGATATCCCTTAACCGTGATTTTGCCTCTCTATCTAGATGGGGATCACAATGGGGATTAGAATTTCCTGCTTCTACGACACAATATATGGGATTACGTTGTTCAACCCCTGCTAACACACTCACGATAAATGGCTTAACCATCACACCTTCTGCAGAAATTAAGGACCTTGGATTTAGATACTCCTCTTCTCTCAATTTTATTGAACAAGCTAGACACCTCATTGCGAGAGCAAGACAAAACTTTAGCTTAATCAACCATAAATTCCTCTTACGCGAGAGTGAAAAAGCATTGTATAAGATGAAGGTCCTACCAATTCTCGATTATTGTAATATCATCTATTCACACATTGGTAGGCGTGATTGTTTTCTCTTAGAGAGACTTCAACGTACTTTCAGCAAAATAATTTTAGGCTATTCAAACCACTTGCCTTATCGTGAAAGGTATAATTTTCTGAATGTCGTACCACTATGGCTACGCAGACTTCGTCTGAATCTGCTTCTTTTCTTTCGAATCATTACGCAGCAACGAATTAAGCTTCAGTCTGGCATGCGCTTTCACGATTATATCCGATATGATCTGCGCAATGGAACAAGGCTGTTGAATATCCCGATGTCTCGCACTAAAGATAGACGTAACTTCTTCTTAGTTAGATATGTACAACTTTGGAATTCCCTTCCTCTTCATTTCCGTATGTGCACATCTACAGGAAAACTTAAAACGCTTGTAGAAACCCTTACCGTTCACTCACTATGCCAATTCCTTTAGATAAACTCTTCTCTGTATATTCTATACTCTCATGGGATCCCAGGTTTCTAATTCAACATATTTCCCCACATATAAGTATATCATTATATCTCATAGTATTCTCTGGATAACTGGCCATTCAAGTGTCAGGTTGCCAAACCTTAGATATGTTGTTACAAACCTTCATCGTAACCGTGCGTTTTATGATCATTTTTACCATATGACCATATTCTCAACCGTTATCTGCTTACATTAAACCCATTTATGCATACAAACTTGCTTTACCATAACGTATTTATTATAAAAAAGAAAAAAAGCTAAAATGCCAAAAATATTGTTTTTGATCTTTTTTAATCGTTTATAATAATTGTAATATTTCACAATGATAACCTCTCACCATGATAGTGAAGATAATATTTTTAATTATGTTCCAGTGTCTCCGACTCCGAAACCAACTTCGTTACTTGTCCTTACTTCTTCCGCGTAAGACTGATTCTCTACATGAACCGAAATCCATACTGGCGAACAGTTTAGGTTTCCCTTAATCAATAATTCTTCGACTTTCCTGGATCGTAAAACCGGGCCAAACCTCATGCAATTTAAACCACAATCTCCCATTATCCCCTCCATTTTCTAATTTTTTCAATTTAACTTTGTATTTTTATGTGCTTTTCGTCAATCACACCAACCAACATTCCGAAGAAGTATATTATATATATATATATATATAGATTTATATATATATATATAAGATATATATATATATCATAGATTATGTATATATAATAAAGGAATCTTTCTTTATTTCGAAAATTTATTTTTACTATGACAATTATATCTACACTCGCACCATTTCCTTCATAACTTTTTCTCTTATTTTCATTTTTTTCAATCTCTGCTCCAGAATTAATCGCATCCTCTTCATTTGATCATTTCAATGCAATCTAGATGAAATTTTATTACTGTGTGACATTGCGCGGAAAAATTAAACTTCTTACCCTTGAAAATTTACCATCCTTTATTAGTTCAGTTTGCACAGGACAGTATGTGGCTAACGAGCCAACCGAGCGTCCAGAATTTCTTTAGGTGGAAAGCTGCAGAGAAGCAACCACCACTGCCAAAGCGTTTTTTTCTTATTGTGATTTGGATACCCTCGACAATCGCGCCGCCAATGGATAAGCCAATCGAGCGTCCAGAATTTCAGTCTGTGGAAAGCTTTAAAGGAGCGCCCACCACTGCCCAAGTTGGTCCATTTTCCTCTGGTATCCTCGTCGTATGCGAAAGTACGTCCGATGTTTTTCAAGCCGTCCTTTGGTCCCAAAATGTGTAGCTGCGACTGAAAAAAACGGAAAGGGTTTCTCTTCACCAAACGGAAAAATGTTCAAAAATTCCGCTTGATAAGGTCAATTTACAATTTATTTATTTTGTACACAATGATAACCTGATCATGTTTTGCATGCCTTGGTTTACCGGAAATATAGTATTATTATTATAATACCTTTTGCACAAAACGACATGGTGCACAGAACACCGCTGGCCTCTGTCTGTTAATTTTGATTACCTACATTTGAACAGATGCAAGCTCTTCTTCCGAAACCTAGCTCATATACAAACAACAATCACGAAGCTCCTAAACCACCAAGTTATGTTGGTCAATAAAAATAATTGGCGCACACACTGTCAGTTACCGTACTCAACTGCCATTCAACCTTATGCAGTGTAACCGGTCATACCCTTTACTCACCTGGTCATTGTAATAATATTAATATTATATTTTTGTCAAACCGAGGCGTGCAAAACATGATCAGGTTATCAATGTGTACAAAAAATTGAAAAAAATTATAAAAATAACCTTAACAGCAAAGTTTTTAAATTTTTTCCCTTTAAAAAAGGAATGAAAATTTGCAGCGGGTAAGAAAGTTAATTTTTTTGCTCAATGTCACACAGTAATAAAAATTCATCTAGATTGCATCGGAATATACGAATAAGAAGGATGGAAATTATTTAGGAGCAAATAATAAAATAAATATTGTAGGAAGATTTGCGAATAATAGAATAATTTTCACAGTAAAAATTAATTTAAAAAAAGAAAATTATTTAAAAAATATATATATTGAATTCTTCAGTATGTTGGTTGGTGGGATTATAGTAAAGTTTATTAAATCTCCAAAGTTAAATTTAAGAAAATTAGAAAATGGAGGGGATGAAGAGAGATTGTTTAGCGGGTGATCCAGCGGATATTGACCACTAACTGCGTACGCCTTCTGATTATTATACTTTACAAACCAGGACACACTTCTCAGCGTGACAAGGCATACAGATCAAAAACAATCAGTCGATAGACATGTTCCAAAACAGAACACATGAGCGTCGTGAATAATAAATTCAAATTGTGTACATATTTACATCTATCATTATAACAAAACAAATGACAATATATGTAGGAATAATATAATAAAATATACAATGATGGAAACACAATAATACTCCCTCCCTAGAGCAATAGTCAATAGTCAATAATCAATGGTGTATTGTGGAAATAAAAGCTACAAGCTTAATAAAATAACCACAGGATAGTTAACGCGGGCAGTTTAAAATTCGGCAAGTTTCTTTGTTCTCACTATCGCATATATTGATTAATACGTTTATTCGCTAAATATGGTGCTTTCTAAATATTCGAAAACATTTCGAAACCCACAACGTGTCACTTCACGATCGAATAAATGTTCAGTTGCACTAGACTCTAATATGTCTACTCTACTCTCTAATCAGACAATAACGAATAGTTCGCTTTGGGATTTAAAGCGAAGCGAATGTGCGAAGCGAAGCGAATATTGTTGAATATTCGCTTCGCTATCGCCATGGCGAAGGGCAAAAATAAACTTCGCTAAAAATTCGTTATACTTCGCTTCGCTTAAAACGAAGTGCAAGTTCAAACTTCGCCGTAAACGAATATTAGCGAAGTCTTCGCTAAAAGCGAAGAGTGTTCATTTTTGTACTTTAATATTTTAACCCTTTTCTACGGGAATTGTTTTTGATGTTGACACTTGTTGACTTGTTGATAGACAAAGGCCAGACAAGTGCACTCCGATGGTCACTGAAGGTACCGACGTAAGCCACTTAGCAACCGACTGCTTGTTTAATTGCTATAAGCTAACATTTGAGGTGGTAACTGGAGTTACGGTCAGTGGACAAAGGGTTGTACTTTTTTGTACTTGAATATTTTAAATGTATTCGCGTAGGTGTGTGGCCGGATGCGAAGGGCGTGGGTGTTTTGATCTGCTTGGGTGTTTGCCGCTCTGCGTGGGTGCTTGCCGCCTTGCCTGGGCGTTTGTTTCTTTTGCGTTCGTGGTTGGAGGACTATAAATAGGATGAAAATTTAATTGTCTCATCATAGTCTCATCATGAGCCCCCCGAAGACGCACCACAAGTCGGACAAGGACAAAGACTCGGCCTCGGCCAAGAAGTCCAAGAGGAGCCCGACCCTCAAGGTCAAGCTGCCGTCCAAAGACCCGTGGACCCCCAAGTCCTCCAGAAAGAGGTCTCCGCCGCCGTCAGATGATGATGATGATGACGACTTTCATCACACCACCTACCGGCACAAGCCTACCAGATCACCGATCTGGAACTTCTTCAAGAAGGAGGCTGTGAAGAAAGGTGCGAAGGAAAGAGAAGTTCGAGCTCTTTGCCAAGTCGAAAATTGTGGCCAGTCCATCGCCTGGCCTGAGGGAACCCCCCAAGGCATGGTCGGCCACATCATGTCGAAGCATCCGGACGTTTCTAAGCAGTTTCTGAACCAGAAGGCCAAGTTGGAGACTGAAAAGTTGAGTTAGACTCAGTTTGACGCAACCTTCGCTAAACTTCGTTTAAACTTTGCTATACTTCGCAATATCTTGCCATATACTTTGTTATAGATCGCTTAGTACTTCCAAATACTGTGCATGAACATCGTTATACTTTGCAATAGTTTGTTGGAAATGAAGCTCAACTGTTTTTTCTTTCTTTTCTTTTCCAGAAGAAGCAGCAGCAGTCCCAGTCCAGCTCTGGGCGAGTCAAGATCGGGGAGTCATCCGAAACCTCTTCAAGAAGGCTCTCAGTAACCCAGATCACCCAGTAGTACAAGTCCGGCGGCAGCGCCAGCGCTCCCAAGAAGTACAACTCGAAGAGTCCTCTCCAGCTGAGGACCAACCTGGAGATCATGGCCTACCTTGCCGGTGCCAACCTTTCGTTCATCCATGTGGACAATCGCCACTTTATCAGGTATTTAAAATGACAAATTTACAATTACAAGTTGTTACCTTCTTACTTGAAAGATAATTTCGATTTTACTCTGCTATACTTCACCTAAACTTCGCTATACTTTGTTATATATTGCTATTTTTCGATTAAAAATCACTATAATTTGGATATATCGCTATTACCTTCGCTATTATTCCAGGTATTCTCAGTCGCTGGACCGAAAGTTCAACATCCCCAGGCAGATTATGTTCTCCAGGCACATCTGTACCCTCCTCTTCAAGAATGTCGAGGAAGCCATGGAGAAGAAGCTCGCCAAGGACCTGGCCAACCTCCTGGGAATTGGATTCGCCAGTGACATGTGGACCAGCCGCTCCAACCAGGGGTACCTGAGCTTGACCATCCACTACATTGATCCCGACTGGGTCATGCAGAGATTCACCATTGACTGCAGGATGGTGGTGGGTAGGCACGACTCGGAGGTGGTGGGCCGCTACCTCAACTCCATGATTGGTGCCATCAAGAACCTCAAAGACAGCACTGCGACCATCATGGTCACGGACGCCGAGGCCAAAATAAAGAAAGCTGTGAAGAACGCTGACAAGATCAGCAAGCACCTGCTTTGCGTCGACCACGCAATTAACAACGCCCTCAAGTATGCCATGCAGATCGAGGAGGTGGGCGACTTGGTCAAGCTGGTCAGGGCTCTGGCCAACGGGGTCAAGCGTTCTTCGGTCAGGAACGATCTCATGAGGAAGAAGGCAGCTGACTTGGAAGGTGAGTGAGCGCAATATTCGGTTAACTTCGATACTATTCGCTATATAATTTGCTATGTTATTCGTTATTCTTCGCTATATTTGCGAAGCTTCGCCATATTATTAGCGAAGCTTCATGACCATCACATCCATCGTCCGGAACAAGGCGGTCCTGCTGTCGCTGAAGGATGATGTCTTCAACACCCCTTCAGACTTTGCGGCCCTCATTCCAAACAAGCTGCAGTTTCAGGACCTAGAAGACATCCTCTGGCCCCTCGAGCAGATCAAGGAGGTCAGCAAACGTCTCCAGGCAGATAAGACGCCCACCCTGCAGCATGTTGTTCCAGACATGGCTAAGATTGCCATGATGTCCGCCTCCAGGATCAAGCTGTTCGCCGACTTCAAGGATTCCACCAAGGCATTCATCAAGAAGTTCAGGAGGAGATCAAGATCAGAGTTCCCGAGCTGGGCAGGAACGTGGACCTCTACCAGATGGCGCACTACCTGAACCCCACTCAGAAGGCCGTGTACCCCAGGACCAGGTCTCATGGTCACCTCTTCTACGAGTGCGAGCAGAGCATCAAGGTGCTCTTGGCCAACTTGGCCCCAGCCGCCCCACCATCCATTCAGATGCCGGAACCCGCTTGCCAAGATCTTGAAGGTTTTCTCCAAGAGCACCATGACCTTGATCTTGATCCGGAATTGGCCTTTGGCAGCGTCGACCAGTCCCAGTCCCAGTCTCAACCAGCCCCAGTTCCTCCCTATGTCAAGGAGATGAATGAGTGGATGGCGTCTCCCCTGGAAAAGGAGGACATCGACGTGCTCCAGTACTGGAAGATGAAGGCCAAGAAGCTCCCTCTACTCGCCAAAGACGCCCAGTAAGTTGTTCCAAAGTTAAAGGTCACTTATTTTCCGTTGGATTATAATTTATTCTCGTTATTCGCCATACTTCGCTATAATATTCGCTAAACTTCGCCATACTTCGATATTATTCGCAATACTTCGATATATTATTTTCTATTCTTAGATGTAGTATTGCTATACTTTGATATAGTATTGCTATACTTCGAAATAGTAGTTTAACTTTTGTACCCAATGGAACCTAATACAAAATACTAAACCTGTCTCATTTTCTTTTAGGATGGTCTACGCCATCCCGGCTACCTCGGCCTCATCAGAGAGGGTCTTCTCGGAAGCTGGACTCGTGACCAAGCCCACCCGAAGCATTCTGAACAACGAGAGGGTCCAGGAGCTCGTCTACATTCATGACAATTACGAGAAAGCGCTCTCCTACATGAAGAGGATGAAGCTTCGCATCCAGGAGTTCACCAATGACGAAGGTACCAGCACTCAGAGTCAGCAGCAGCTCAAAGACCAGGATGACCCTGAGACCAACCTTAAGGATGTCGAGTTTGTCGACACTCAGGAGCTCACGGCGGGGGCCTACTTCCCTCTGACTGGAGGCAGCCGGACAAGTTCCAGCACCAGGTCCAGGTCCAGAACCCCGGTCTCAGAGACCGACTCAGTTGAGCGAATATTATTCGCTAATATTCGTTATGGCGGAGTGCGAAGCTTCGCTTCGCTTCGCCATTGCAAAGTGCACTTCGGATATTCGCTTTGATACTATTCGCCATTGCGAAGGGCAGTTAGGGCTTTTCGAAAATTCGCTTCGCACTTCGCTTCGCTCCAAAAAAGTGACATTCGTTATTGTCTGGAATGGATACCCTAGAAGCTTCATATTACGCAACAGGTTCAACCGCCCACAACAAAGAAACCCAGGAGAAAACAGAAGCTGATGCACTCTGCACTATATCCAACATATCTCCGAAATTGCAGCTCGGTTACTTCGGCCACTCGGAATCGACATCGCGCATAAAGTCGCATCAACACTTCGCAACCAGTTCAACAACACGAAAGACAAAGTGGCGAAAGAAGAACAGTTGAATATCGTCTACAAGATTGCATGCAGATATTACGAAAAGAACTACGTCGGACAAACAGGTCGCAAACTGAGCACAGGACTGCATGAACATCAGATGGCCGTACGCAGACATGACCGAAATTCATTAATCTCAATACACATCGACCAATTCGGGTGTCACTTTGGCTTGGACCGCTTTAAAATATTAGCCAAAGAAAACGACAGATAAGCGTGAGAATTCCTGGAAGCGTGGCACTCAAGAACAAATTCAATTAATCAGTATTGTCGATTGGCCGTAATTTAGGTTGACCCAGTTAAAATGAAACAATCTACGTTTTGTGACTACTCATCAGTACCAAGTCCTTTGAAATATTCACAATCTTGAACACGTCGGTCCATAATGGAGGCACTGTGTTATGATGGATGAGTCGTTGATGTTTTAGCAGAGACCGTCGTTGCGTTCTATCAATTTATGCGTTGTTCTGATCCCAACAGTCAGGAAAACAGAACTAAGCCCTTATGGAACGTTGATCCTTAGCCCAAGGTCCAATCGCCCAGTGTATGCGTTTCGACCGTGGACATGGTTTGTATTTATATGGCAACAACAGAGTGAACGTGTGAGGGTATACCATTATCGTGAGAAAGTGCATAGCAGGAACGATGGAAGTTGGCTGTCATGTGCGAGTCAGACAATTTGAATTTAGTGAAGATGGGGTTTGTTGCCGAGGTACAATATGACTTACCCTACAGCAATTTCTCTCCGTTGCGAACAGATAATCCGGCTTGTTTTATTCGTTAGCAGGGTGCCTTCCTAACACAGTGGACTCCAGTTTCGCTCTTATTGAAGCTCATCAGCAGTACATATATTCTTCCTCGGGTGTGATTTGAATCCCCAACCATCACCAGTGTCGTCCCAAGCCTTATGTCGTGGGCTACCTTCCACCATTTGACCGATCGCAAATAGGCGATCATGAATCTTTCTAGAAACTGGAAAATTTGAGTAGGATTGTCTTCTCGACCAGTCGTGAAGGAGATAGCAACATCTGTTGTGGTCGCCCAACCGATCTGATATCTATATCAGGTCTTCCCATCGGATTAATACAATTAATCTGTTGTTTTTTGCGCGTGTTGGAGCCCAGTGCTTCCATTATGAACCGTCATGATCAAGTTGGAGAATATTTCAAAGGACTTGGTACTGATGAGGAGTCATAGAAATGAACAACGAGGTGCCTGATCTGGATTTACACACACAAAGCGTTCAAGTACTTCAGAAACCAATGAAAAGAGCGTCACAGGGCGGTATTTGGCCGGATCCGAACGACTGCCACCTTTGTAGATTGGTGTAACAACTTCGGTTTTCCAATTAGCTGGTTCGATTCCCGTATTTAGCGTGTGTTTGAATAAATCATATAGTGGGCCGCAAAGCTCCAGCTCACATGACTTCCGTCTCCCCCGCGGATTTGTTAACGTTTAGCCTGCGTAGATGCCTTAGCACAACCGTAGAATTCAAATCGACATCACTTAAACTTTCCACCTCTATTGAACGCGAAAAATGTGTTAACAAGGGCACATCGTTTAAACAAAAGACTTGAGCATAAAATGTTGCCAGGGCGTCAGCTGTATCCCTGAGATTATCTGTCAATCCGTCCGTTCAACCTTATTCGTGTTGTTTACAGTCGTGTAGAGTGTCTTAGGATGCTGTTCCATCTGGTCTATCAGCATCAAAGGGTGATAATACATGTCTTCGCTAATTAAAGACATCGTCTTGTTTCGGACATTTTGAAAATGTTCCCAGGATAAGTCTGATCGAGTGATTCTGTGTGTAGCGTTTGCCGAATTTCGCATTTAAAAGAACAGTATCCATATCCGTCTCAATGTTGAGTGTTAATGTTAGTAGACGTGATGGCGAACCAAACGTCTAACTGCTGTAGGTCTGATGGAGTTTTGACCATTGTTCTAGATCGTGTCTGAGTGTATTCGCAAGTGTCTCAAAGGATTCCTGTATGTTGAGGCAGATTACACGGAGTGTTTTTGAGGTCTTTTGCGATGTGACCTTTGGATTTGAATCAGATGGTTTCAGCCGCACCTTCTGATGAGCGGATCGCTTGGTCGTCTTAACCTTGTTAATGTCAGGAGTGTAGGTCAGACATGTTTGCTACATCGACATTTCCTAAGCTTTCGATAGAGTCAACCATGACATTTTAATAAAAAAGCACGAAGCTTATGGAATAACTGGAATGTTGCTGAATTGGATAAGGGACTCTCTTACTAATAGACATGTCCAATTTCGCCTTGGCAGCACCTTCTCTAGAAGAATAGACGTCATAGGTGGAGTTCCGCAAGGCTTGGTGCCTGGACCTTTTCTATTCTTGGTGTACATGAACGATACTGTTTGCCAATGATATTAAAATATGGACACGTGTCGGGTCTGGTAATGACTGTATGGCATTACAACGGGATCTATGCACCTTATTTCATTGGTCCCAGTCAAATGAGTTACCATTTAACCCCACTGCGGCTAGGAAAATGTCTGTACCACACGTATCAGCTTAGCACGCAAGATCTTGGTATCTGGGTGCCGTTTAACCTTAAGCCGTATCTTGAGTCTTCTGAAATGTATTTTCAGGATTTTCACGCCCGAATCTTTACCCTGGTTAATTAATACATATGCACGTCCTGTTATGGAATATTCCATCCGAGCCTGGGCGCCTTGGCCGACTTGACAGGATTTATCATCGTGCGACAAAGTTGGTATGTCATTACAGAAATTTGCCTTTCAAAGAACGAATCTTAAAACTGAATCTACATGATTTTACCCAACGACGGATACGGAGTGACCTCCTGTTGGCATCCAAAATCTTGCATACTGAGAACCATCCCCTTAAACAGGAAAACATCCATTCTCGATTGGACATTCGTCGACATTTTTGCTCGGTAAAAATTTGTTTCACTTAGAACATTTTGCCTGAAGAAATCACGCGCTCGAAATCTGTTGCGGTTTTCGCTTCTAAACTGGATGAGTATATGACGAACCATGCGGCATGTGAACGTCCCTATTGATTTTGAGAAATTTAGTGAATTTACTCCATATGCCTGTCGTCCTATGGTTATTGTTAAGCTTACTGCTTTTTCTACCATCAAACTTTCTGAGTTCTGAGTTCTGACATACCGTTGACGGTCGGTTTGATAAAGGTTAAGTCTTTATGGGAGAACACTCCGCAAGACACTCCGACAGATTTATGAGTTGGACGTTTTCGTGGAGTCATCTGTGTAGGTGTTGGTTGATGTGGTATTGTGTAGAGTTGGCGTGAAGTGACGCGCCTTAAGTATATTTCGTCACCAGATTTAGCCGAGAGTTGTCAGTCTCTCTTTGAGAATTTTGATATGAAATTAACTGCACTTTGTGTAGTTCCCAAAAGTAGTTCCCGGCAGTGGTAAACACCGATTAGTAAATCTGACAGCAGAAACATAGAAGCAAAATCAATGAACGAACGAAGAGCACAAAATCCACTGTTGCTGCACACAAAAAGCGATAAGTCGTAGATAGGCAATTCTTGTATAAGTAGATCCGTCGTAGCAAGCTTTCAGATAAATATCAAAAAATCACACCGATCGGATGAAAAGAATGAAAGTTATATTCAAAAATATCGGAGCTCAAAATAATCCAACCTCCCATCAGGTCACTTGTGTGTACCATCGATTAAAGAATATCTAATTTTTTTCATTGTGCGACTATCTCCTCCTGGAGGATGAGTGGCTTCAATGAAGATTCTTGGGAATTTGGGTACAAAGCGTTTGTTTGAGTCAGCTTCTCTAGCCTTTGCACAACCAAGTGCGACCTGCAAGGCAGCAGGGAGTGTCCAGAAAGAGGTGGTGTGTCTACCAGACTCTGTTTCAGATTTTTCCTTATGGTTTTCTCTCGAAGCCTTTCCGCGATCAGGTATCCCGCAAGGCAGCGGAGGTTTAAAATCAGGGTTTTCCTTCGTTAGATGAATAGCCCTCCCAGACTAACGAGCTCCATCTGCAGGAAGCAACCTGTTTTCAGGCGCCAGTCACTCGCTCTCGCCCCTTCTCCTGTTGGTAGAAGCAGTTCCGCCGGGCTCGGGGCGCCACTCATGCAGGCCAGAAGCTGGACTTGGTTATCAGAGGCTATTTGAGACGCGTGCCATATGAGAGCATTTTATAAACAATGGGAGCTTATCCCCACTGCCATCCCCGGCTATGAAAACCTTTGGAATTTACACCACGATAATGCATTATCGATTAAACGTAAACTACAAATACTTCGTAGCCTTCATATATGTATTTCATTTCATATTTCATTTCAATTAATTAATATCCATACCCCGAAACTCGAGCTTATTGAAACTTGTGACTACGTTTCATCTCGCTCCTAGAACGAATTTATCACAAGACAACCAAAATGGTTACCGGATTGAATAATTTACCCTTTGAGCAGCGACTGACCAGACTTGGACTGTGCACCCTCGAGCGCAGACGTATCCTACACGACCTCACTCTGACATATCGAATCATTTACGCGAAATCCGACCCTCTCAAACACCTCTTCAAGTTTGGTTCGGTTGTCCCCACACGAAGCCACCCTTTGACCCTTCAAATCCCACACTCACGATTGAATGGTCGTCATCACTTCTTCGCTGTTCGTGTATGCTTCTTGTGGAATAGCTTGCCGACAGATATTGTTACCTCAGCGAACGAGCACATCTTTGAACAAAGGTTACGAAACCTTATGTTGAGAACTACTGCGTTGGCCCCTACCTATTGATGTCTATATTTTTTAACGCACGGAACTACCGTCCATCCAAAGATTCTTTTCTCTCAGTCTGTGTCGCCATTGGGGATTATTTTTGCTTCACCTATTAAGAACATGGATATGATCATACAAGTAACGATTTTTTTAATAAAAATTCATGCGTATATCCTATGGTACTGTACAGCAATTTGCTTTTTTAACCATAAATCTTGAATCTTGACTCCGGACTGGACTATACTTCACATTACATGTTTATTTTATACCTTTTTCCTGAACGAATATTTACTATGATATGGTAATTGTGAAGCTATGTGCTTTTTGTGACCATAAATTCTTGAATCTTGAATCGAATGTCAAGTATAGTTCAGTTGAATACTTATCATGAGTCAATACGCAGGTGTCGTTAAATCGTTATGCAACAAATACGTATCCAAATTTCGAATTCAAAGTAATTCAAAGTTTTAATGACCCAAAAAGCAAATACTTTACAGTAACCACAGATTAAAAATATAGGGAATGCATAAAAACAACACAAATGTTTTATCAATATGGAAAGTCAGCACGTGTATTCAGGTGCGAGGTTGGATTTAGTCAACATATACTTGTCAAGTTCAGCCTTGAACAAGTTCGGGCTTGATGCGCAAATGATATGTGGGGGCAGAGAATTCCATATAAAACAAACTCAGACAGCAAAGAAAAACCTTCGACAATTTGATCTGGAGTGTGGAATAATTAACTTGTAGCCATGCGATCTGCTACCACGCTTTTCTTGCCGATGAAACAGGTGTTCAAGTAGGTAATCCACTGGATGCTGAATGTTGAACAACAGGATCAAGTCACCCCTGAGACGATTGAGCGTTTTGACGCTGGGATTTATGGTGGAAAAAGCAAATAGCTGTACTGCGTATAAAAATGAAATAAATTGTAATTCCATGATTACATCAATTTGGTTGCAAGGAGGAGTAAAAGTAATTACCAATTTGAAAAGGCGCGGATAAATTTCGACCGGGATTGTATGTTTGGCTAAATTCGTTTTTAAGAATACAAACTTTCTTTTCATGATTATGGATTCTCGATCGCTCTCAAATATGTTGATATAGCTTCATGAAAGCAGTAAGTGTTGTCGGTAAACTGGGGTCAACATAGTATTATTCAACATCTAAGCTCGGAACGTTACTTTTAAGATAATTTCATTTGTTAAGTCGGGGGCATACACAATCCAGCGACAGTGATATTTGAAGAGTGAGGTCATGACTGCGTGTGGGGGAATTGAAATCAAATTTAAATAGACGCTGGAGAGGAGTTGGACGCCGTATGAATTATTCGGCATGTCAGGATTAAATCACATCGGATGCGCCTGTGCTCGAGCATACAGTCCATGTGTAGCCAATCACAATCCTCTGGGTATAGCGAAAATTGTGCCCGACTCACGAACCCGTCGTTTCACTCAAGGGAAGAAGCTTTGTTCTTCTTTTTACATTTATGGAACTTGAAGCTCTAACTTAACTCTTCAATCGAGGTTTGATTTTTGGTTGAAAGTGCTCACCTTAATGGTCGAAAGCTGTGAAGCTCGAGAGTGCCGTGGGTTAAATTCGTACTCGCTAAATCAGTTGTCGCTTCCACCCACACAGACTACTGAAATCAGAAATGAAGTGAAGCACGAAGGTCGGTCGCAAAAATTATTTTCCACCGGCTGATTCACACCACAGACGAAAGCGCGCGAACGATACAGCGATGGATTGTGAATCAATAGCTAGTTTTGTCACCCAAGTTGGATAATTTTAACACATTTTTTAACTTTATATCAAGGATTATGATTATATTTCAAATTTTATGAAATAATTAGATTTAGTTTGACAAACTATTATTGAAAACATTAAAACCAATCAATTAGAGGACAACCAATGCTGTAAAAATAATAAAAACATCAATATCTATCGAATTAACTTGTAGATCGAACGACACAATTACTCAACCGACGGTATCACTGAACAGCCATGAGTTTTTGCTACCACGACCATGAACAATGTAAATGTTAAAATTTATTTGTAATTTCTCTTTGATTTCAACGAATATTTCAAAAATGTTTACTAAATATGATGGAAATCATGTTTTAAAATATTTTGACAATCTCATTTTTTCCAATTTTTGTAAAATTAAAATTATGCACTAGTTTGCGTTCGAGTGCATTACATAGATTGAACGAAAACGATTGGACTAGCGCACACTGTTGGTTAAAAGGCTTTGTGATGCGCCCGTAGACCTAACTGACGTATGGGTTGTGTATACGCTTTGCAGTTCAGTCAAACTACGAGAAAAGCTTGCGCGCGTTCAGCCCGGGCTATTTGATCTGAATGAGCGCGTGTTTTGAGGCAGTCAGAGGTCGACGTGCTGCACTTATTCCAGTTTCTCATTTGAGCTTTTTCAGTCTGAATGCTCCGGGGTTTGTGTTTTTACACTGCTAACCATAATGGAGTATCCTTCTGCGAGTGTTTCCTCCGTACCACCAAATTATCAACAATCACATGAACAGCCCCAACCAGCTGGATCAAACGTGCAGAATTCTGGACACCCTTTTTCAAGCGCCGAGCCTAGCACACATAATCGAGCGTACACTTCTTACCAACAATCTTATCAATCAAGTTCAGAAGGGCATCCTAATTCAAGCAATAATTTTTCCGGATTTTCACCAGACGGTTCTGGACAAAGCATTACTTTGAATCAGCTTCTTCAACAAGGAGGTTCACCAGCTGGTTTCCAGACCCGACCACAATTTGCACCATCGGGTACAACAGCGTATCGCTCCTATGAACAGTTTTATGGATATAAATCTGGTCTACCTGCTGCTCAAATGGAAAGACCTAATGTAAGTTCGAAAATGTTGAATGCTGTAGTCACACATTTCGTCCCCATTATAACTATCACTCTCATCAATCACTTATCATTTTATCGCTCATATTAGATAGACATTTTTATCTCAATGATGTTCATTGCAAGCAGTAAACAAATCTGTCTAGGCCTGGGCAACCTGACAGTATCTTAGCCCACGTGCAGTCTCTGACTGTGCGGCACTTTGCGTGGATCAGGCTTGTGCTTTCATACATACCATATAATCGACTTAGTTAAGC
The DNA here is from genome assembly GCA_013407085.1 of Atriophallophorus winterbourni. Taxonomy (NCBI): domain Eukaryota; kingdom Metazoa; phylum Platyhelminthes; class Trematoda; order Plagiorchiida; family Microphallidae; genus Atriophallophorus; species Atriophallophorus winterbourni. Next base: position 16,543 of record JACCGJ010008725.1, on the reverse strand, counting down.
ACATTTTTCGGTACACATGGGCCCACAACAATTGTTTAAGCTTTTATGTTACCTAGTTTAATGTATATTGTGGCTCACAACTTTCGTATTTACTCTACCATCGGTTTCTGTTTGTTTGTCGTCATCGGGTGGACATAGTAAAGATTGAGTGGAGAAGTAGTAACCAAAACAATTTGAAGCCACCCTTAAATAGGCTTCATACTACACATTGTTCAAATGAAGACTCGTGAAGTGATTACTCGTCAACCGGCCAATACGCTTCTAAACGATTAATGTATACTGTTGCTCACGTCGGTCATGTTTTTGTATTTGTTTTTCAAGTCGTTCTCACGCGCACATACCGAGCCTATTTTGATTTGGTCGTGCATCGCTTTGTATATTCTCAATGTCCCACAGGAAACAAGAGTTACACTGCATAATATCAATTTTTTGTCACGAGGCAGGCATCTTTTCTCCTTGTTATCAAAGTGTGCTTCCGGTATTTTTTTTAGAAAAATTGAAGGTGAAGAAACGCGTTTAATTCGTCACCTAATTTCAAGCAACCGTTCAACCGAATTAAACCTTTCATAGCGGTTTTTTTGTTTGAACACTCTCAGCTGGGAACCTGTACATTCATGCATTTGCTTAGTTCTACTCTGCTGCACAATTCGGAGGGTTTTGTCAAGCCGAACATACCAACCTATGTCGTAAATACGGTGTTTCCGACATTCCTCCCACAATTCTCAAATACATTATTTCGCAGTAAATAATTTCTTAAAATAATCATCATCATCATGAATAATAATACATTTGTGGCGCTTTAGTCATGAAAATAACATTCTTAGTGTTGGAGAGCGACGGGAACTTGTAAGCGATTGCGCACACACTCGCTGGAATGAGTTACTTACACCTCTAATCAATGATGCCTACAACAATACCGCCACTTTCCATGATTTTGATTCATATCATGTATGTATGTATTGAAGCACAAGCCTGATCCAGACAAAGTGCCTGTAAAGTTTGATCGCGCGGACCCTAAACAGGGATGCGCTTAGCCCGAATTACTGCTTTTTAAATTGTTAAAGTCCTCATCTTCTTGAACCAATTCATCCTCACAAGAATGCAATTCTGAGTAAAGTGTGACCAAAGATTCCCGTTTCTTACTTACTTTTCTGCGGCGGGCACTACGGGTGTATCAACGGGTTTCATTGACGTCTCAAATCACGCCAGCCCATAAGCGTAGATCGGATGCGAGATTGTTGCGGATCGTTATCCTGTCGCTTTCGTAAGAAGCTTCATAAAGATATCCAATCAGCGTGAATAACATGATAATTTCCTATTTGCAATACACGAGCATCAGTCTTAACTTGTTTCGATATATACATGTCTTCTGAAGGTTTTATTAGGGATAGTCGCGTTACTAGCGGTGCTGCGGAAACGGATTCTCAAGGACTTACAGTCGCCATTTCTTGTTGTCCACGTTTCACTTCCGTACACGACCACACGAATCGTTAGAAATTTTCCACTTTGGCGCCACATATAACCCACACAATTTAAAAGAATAAAAGTGACGGGCGACTGCAACAGTTACAGAGGAATCTCGCTTCTGAATGTTGTCGGAAAATTGTTTGCTAAATTCCTACAGATACGGCTGCAATTTTAGCTAATAGAATTTACTCCGAATCTCAATGTGGCTTCCGCAAGGGAAGATCAACCGTTGACATGATCTTCTCCCTGAGACAACTTCCAGAAAAGTGTTAGGAACAGCGAATGCCATTATACACTGTTTTATTGATTTAGCGAAGGCATTCGACTACGTCAGCAGTGAGGGTCTTTTCAAAATGCTAGATTTGATAGGCTGCCCTCCAAGACTGCTCAAACTCGTTATTTCGTTCCACTCAGGCATGAAGGGCTCAGTCCATTTTAACTGTTGCAGTTCAGAAGCATTTGAAATTGGCCGAGGCGTCAAACAAGTGTGTTCTTGCTCCCACGCTGTTCGACATTTTCAGACGCATTTACAGACGCACGCGAAGTGATGGTAAGCTTTTCAACCTGAACCGGTTGAGAACACAAACCAAAGCACGGGATGTGCTAATCCGTGACCTGTTGTTTGCGGATGATGCAGCCTTTATTGCTCACTCCCAAGAGAACATCCAGTCTCTAATGGACTATTTTTTGTCGGCATGCAAAGACGTTGGTCTAACAATCAGCATGAGCAAGACCAAAGTCCTTGGTCAAGGGACTGTATCGCCTCCAATCATCACTGTTTGAAACTGTTAGGTTGAATCAGTACGTCATTTCACATACCTTGGTTCAACCATTGCGGATAACCTCTCTCTAGACACGGAGATTGATAAGCGGATTGGCAAAGCAGCTGTCATTTTGTCCCGATTGAACTCGTGTTTGGGGTAACCCCAAGCTGACTGTTAAGAAAAAAGATGATATACAGCGCGTGCGTACTAAATGCTTTACTGTACGACTGTGAAACCTGGTCCACCCACGCAAGACACGAACGGAGGCTGAATGCTTTCCATCTACGAAGCATCCGTCGTATCTTGAACATATCGTGGATGGACAGAGTGATTAATGCTGAAGTGCTTTCAAAAGCTGGGCTACAGAGCATATTCACCCTATTGCGACAGCGCCGCCTGCGGTGGCTTGGTCATGTCTACAGAATGGAAAATGGTCGTATTCCGAAAGATCTTCTCTATGGTGAGTTGCAGTTAGGAAGTCGTCCATTGGTCAGACCCCACTTGCGGTACAAAGATGTTTGCAAAAGAGATATGGAAGCTCTTGACAGTGACCCCGCGAGCTGGGAAGAACTTGCTCTTGACCGCTCACTTTGGAGGCATTGTTTAAAGCGTCGTCTGCAAACTGGGGAGGAGCAAATACAGCTCTTGGCCTGCTGAACGCAGATCACGCCGTCGGCGTGCAACTGATGCCATACAACCTAGTTCTGGCTATCGTTGCAAGCGCTGCGGGAGAGATTGTTCTTCCCGAATCGGACTGTTTAGTCATTCAAAAAGCTGTAAAACATGAAATCCATGCGATCGTGATGTACATCCATGGTCGACATCGACCGACGGAGGCCAACAACAACAACAACTGGACCTTAACATGGTGCGATAGTTAGCGTATCTGCGTGAACAATCTGGCTATTTTACGTTCTATCCTCTAGGCATTAAAAGACCTGCTAATATCCGCACTTTTCCGGTCTTGAGGTGATGCAGGGAAAAGGAAAAGCAACAGGTAATCGATATAATTCGTCTATTAATTTTAGCAAATAGCGATTTCAACTACTTGAAGGTAAAGGACCTTTGAAATCTATTCTTAAACGCTCAAAAGGCTGTCTTTAATAAGGGTACTGGAGGACTTGAAAATTTTTGACCTTATTTCGGCACACTCTGCAATTAACATTGACTTGTTTGAGGTGGCCCACCGAATAAGGAAGATTTGTGCACCCGAGGTAATGAAACATTCAGTAACTGAATGGCCGAGTGTATTGTGCAGCTCTCTCCTTTGTTTAGGGTTCGAATTGGACGCACAGACGTTACGTGATAAAGTGTCGGCAACATAGTTTTCCTTACCTGGTCGATAAACAACATCATACTTGTATTCCGAAAGCTCGATTTTCTAGCGCTGTATCTTATCGTTTTAGATTTTACTCTTTCGGCCGCCACCATACATGGTATGGTATGGTATGAAAGCAAAGTGCCGCACATTCAGAGACTTCACGTGGGCTAGGATACTGTCAGGTTGCCTAGGCATAGACAGATACGAGGAAGAAAAAAGAACAGGCAATGGCAGTGAGACTCCAGCCTGTTTTAGCATGTAGCTCACTACCTCTAGCCAATCAATTTAGCACGGTTAGCCGCACAGCACAAAGTACTGGCCACCCGATCTTTTTCCCCAGCTTCTGTCAGGCTCTGCGAATAAGGCGCGCTACTGTAAACGGTGAGTAGGCATTCTTAAAACATGTCCCAACCATCGCAAACGAGCAAGCATCAGCATTTCTCTCGGACCATGGCCAATTTGTCCTATCACCCGCCTGTATACATCTATATCTGTAACGCAAGTTGCCATCGAATGCGAGCAAGCCTACGCAGGCAACGGGTGTCAAAAACAGAAAGCCGACGGACATCTTCCGCTCGGTTAGACCAGGTTTCGCAGCCATAAAGTAGTGTAGCACGCACCACTGCGTTGAACATTCGGTCTTTAGTATGGAGTGAAACATCGCGTCGACGCCACAAGTAGTGAAGGTTAGCAAACACTGCACCCGCTTTGCGATCACGTTGTGCTATATCGCTTTTGACGCAGCCGGCCGGCAGAATTACAACTGCCATGGTAAACAAAGCTGTCGACCAATTTAAGATTGACATCATACACAGATACGTTTGGAAGAGAGCCGCTCCAATCCTGGGTAAGTGTTTTACACTTGTTAGGCGGAAAGCACTTGCCATACCTTGAAGCTACAAGTGCCAGGCGGTCCAGGGCCGCAGAGGGTAAATGCATCTTGGTCCCCACCGAATGGAATTTCATTGTTGGATTGCAAACCATGGAAGTCATGCTCCAGCAGGATTTCAGTACAGAGATTAGGTAGTGCGAATGGTTTGGAATTTTCCTATAGGGCACCTCGTGTTGAATGGATAGAGAGCATTAACCCCGCGTATATTGCAAAATGGCAATCAGCACAGTCCACAATATTATCATACACCAGAGGATCCAGGAAATGAATGAGTTTATTAGATTTGGAAGGTTCCACAGAGTTCAGATAAGTATTAAATGCACGATACCAATTGATTCCAGCGTTTGGGTGCGTCTGGTGAGTTGGGATCCGCGTCGAAGAATCCTGGTTGTAATGTTGTATCCATCGTGTTCTAGATAAGTAAATTGTAACTTTGTAGAATATGATCCGAATTGAGTTCGAAAGGAAGTCACGTTTGTATAGAATAAGTAACGCTTTACTTATCTAGAACGAGAGTACATGTGCTGAAATGTAAATACGAAAAGTTTAGTAACTATATGCAAAAGGAGTACAGCACAAGCACGTAATAATCATGTCAGTCATCTATCTTCAACCACGCATTTTTTGACTTGGTTTCGATCTCGACTGTTATCGAAACAGTATTAGCGAAAAGCTGCTTATCTTAGAGACCAACATTTTCACCTAAATACTTGACAAAGATAAAAGTCGTGGCACTAATTCATGCTTCGTCGCCTTTACGAAACATCACCTTTGTACTCAAGACCTCGGCTATCATGTATCTTAATGATAAATGAAACCAGATCCTTTGCGAATGCAAACTATTCATCAGTTTAGCCCTCCAACATACACTCGAGCCCACCAGCGTCTTCTTATTGTTGCGCATTATTTACGTACAGTCTCTGACTGTGCGGCACTTTGCCTGGATCAGGCTTGTGCTTTCATACATACATACTGTGCATTCCAAATTTCTTTACAAACTCAATCCGTTTAATAAAAAAACATACGAATTTAACATAATATGTACTGTCTTCGCCCGATGATGATAAACATACAGAAACTTTTTGTGAAATACAAGGGTGGTGGATGTGGGCACTACAATGCACTACAATGTATTGCCAATTTTAAGCGTCTGGAGCTCTTGACCGGAAAACACCACGTGATTCCTAGTTAATTTCATTTAATAATGGCTTCAAATTTTTGCTTTTTTTAACACTTTTCCAGTGTTTTAAGGCCCACCGAATGTAATAGTTTTGTTTCCAGTTGATGACAACAAGTAGCCGGAAACCGGTTATGGGTTGTGTACATACTGGGACGTGGACATCCCTGATTTCAAAAACGATTTAGAAAATATTATTGTCGTGGCCATAATGAACTGCCTTTCAATCTTCGCTGTAATCGATAGTATACCCGGTCACTTGAAACAAAAACAGAAATCGAGAGAATGCGGCAGTGTTTTCACTAGATAATTATTGAAATTGCCTTTGAAACCATTGCTGAGCGGTTAGAATTGTTGTTTCCTTGATTTGATCTTATTCTCAAATCGTTTTAATCTTGGGCAATCTAACACTATCTTAGCGAACCTGCAATCTGTGACGGTGTTGTCTTCCTTCATCAGCCTTGTGATTTAATGCTTAAATACTTGATGATAATACTGGTACACTTGAAATACATCTGTTCGAGTTGAGCGCAGCTATCGTAATCAGGAACCGCGGAAATGGCTTCAGTCAATGAGGTTTTTTAACCCTTTATCTACTGACGGTAAATGTACTTACCACGTCAAACAAACAGTCGATTGCTCAGTAGCTTCCGTCGGTACTTTCAGTCACCATCGGAGTGCACTTGTCAGGCGGCGTCTGGCATCTGCAACCACAATTAAGCAGAATAACACAAAAATATCATAAAATACGTATATCCGATTCCCGTAGACAAAGGGTTAAATTACGGCAACGTATGTCACCAGAAACATGCTCTGCCGTCAGTTTATCTTCAAATCGTTTATAGACCACATTATAGCTGAAACGCGATAATGCAACACTTCAAGGTTGAGTGTAGTCGTTTTTTATTTGTGTGTGTGCTAATTATCTACCTTCAAAACTTTTCAAGTTGTAGTGTCGCCGTTTCCCAAAACATTGAACGTAGGCGTAGGCTTTTAAAACGGAATTCTGCGTCCAGCAAATTGTCATTGGCGTGTCAATTCGCTCAGGCATGGGCAATGTCTTCACCGATATCTCCGGTACTTGCTAATTTGCTTATGGAACACGTTGAAAATATGGCCCTTAACAATGAGTGGATTATGCAAAGATATGGTAGCGCTACGTTTGAGTATGGTCTTATGGTATGCCTGATCCAGGCAAAGTGCCGCACAGTCGGAGACTGCACGTGGCTAAGATACTGTCAGGTTTCCCAGGCCTAAACAAATATGAGGAAGAAAAAGTACAGGAAATGGTAGTGAGACTCCAGCCTGTTTCAGCAAGCTGCTCACTACCTCTGGCCAATCAATTTAGCACGGTGTTAGCCACACAGCACCAAGTACTGCACGTTTGAGTATAAGAAAGGAAAAACTTTCCTTTCAGCCATAGTGCGCACCAAGGATAAAACACCCTTATCCAGCGTCACAAAATGAATCTACAGAATCGAATCTAAGGGTATGAATGCACCATCGATAAGAAATACATTCAAATCAATTGCTTCTATCTAGTCATGATGCATGGCAGTAAAAGCTGCAAGGACGCTGTCGTGTTCACTCTATTCGTTCGCAACATTTGATCCAATACGTGTATGATTTGAGGTTTAGGCATCTGATCTTAACGTGCTTGTGCTTACTCAATTTCAGTAGCTTTTGATGTCCACCGTTGCTAATCTCTTTATGATTTTATCGCATCATGGATGTATGGAAGTTAAGCACTCCGTAGTTGCCGCGATTGCACTGCTGTTCATGATGATGATAGTGAGGATGTTGCACGGTTGTGCAATTGTTCATCACTGTTGTGCTGTGTAGTTAACACCGTGTTAAATTAATATGCCACTAGTGGTGAGCTGCATGTAGGATATGATATGGTATGAAAGCACAAGCCTGATCCAGGCAAAGTGCCGCATCGTCAGGCTGCACGTGGGCTAAGTTACTGTCAGGTTGCCCAGGCCTTGATAGGCCTGCACGCAGGAACACGATGGTGTCTAATTGCAATTTCTATTTTCCATCTCGTATCTATCTAGGCCTTGGCAACCTGACAGGATTTTGGCCTACGTTTAGTCTGTAACTATGTGCATTGCCTGGGTCAGGCTTGTGATTTCATACATCTGTACATACCGTTTTCTTGACTCGGAATTTGCTTCCAATCACTTTCAGATGTAACGTGATATAGACATATTAGCGAGTGCTTTTGTCAAATATTCTACCCGATTTTGGTAATAATCTGACGGTAGCTTCTAATAACCTGGTTGGCGAAGTCGACGAATTTATGATATCACGATTCGGTAGTTTTTCATAATAAGTAGCTTCGTCACCCGGGTTACGGCGTAGAAGCTTCTGTATCTATTTACTTTGTGAACGAAGATTTGCAAATGTGTATTTATAAAATCACAAGCCTGAACAGGGCAGTGCCGCACTTCATAGACTACATGTGGGCTAAGCTACTGTCAGGTTGCCCGGGTCTAGACATACATGAGAGAGAAAATAGAAATAACAGTGATACTCCAATGTATTTTCGCTTGCAGCTCACTACTGGTGGCACATCAATGGAGCACGGTGTTTGATGTACTGCACAAAAGTTTTGTGTGGAAGTGGGTATCAGTCTGGCGCTTTCTAGTACTTAGATCTAGCGTACCTTGAGCATCGCCGAATGAAATTTCAATTTTCTAAACCGAAAAATTATATCCGGAAAAGATCCTGGCGCAGTGATCCTTGAACACAGATAAATTTACAGCAATTCCATATAACAGCCTTTATTTCCATAGGATAGGACAGTGAGCTTAGTTCGAGCGAGCTATCATGCAGTCCAACAGACTGCACGTGGTCAAATAGCACGGTTGATCCTTTCGTCGTTCACAGATTTTATTTATGGACAGGCTTGCGACGTTCACTATAAACACTTTAAGTTATTTGAAAACATTCTAGGTTTTTGAAAATGTAAGCACTTAGTGCATCCCTTTGAAATTCGTACACTTAAGCTCGACTGTTTTTTTATCAACCCCGGTACTAAGGCATTCGAACCCCGTCCACCGTCTGCAATTAAGACTGTCTCGTAAAATTCCCTCAGCCACCGCCGAGTTCGTTTTTATAGCCTTATCACTCCAATAACGTTGCCGGTCATTTCTCACTGATGACGAGTTTCCCAATGATAAGCCTGTGCACGCCACGTGCTTATTGCACTTGTTCACTCTTTGGAGTTTGATGTATGCACAACGGTTTTTGAACTTATCTGACCTTCACCCCACTCTTTATTGCCTCGTTGACCGTTTGTCTGACGTTTGGTTTGTGTGTTCTGATTTGCTGTTGCGCCTAACGATTGGCTCTACAAGTTTACTAACCAGATCAATACAATAGCGGGTGTGTATCGCGCGCGCTTTCACGCGTCTGTGTGCACTCGCTCTGTGTACGCGCTGAAGTGAACGTACGCTCGTGTGCTTGCTAGCTTATTTGCCGTGGTTACTGGAATTTGCATGTGTTTGCATTTTTACAAAGCTTGTCTGCCGTATACACGTGGTCCTCCAAATAGCGTATTCCTATTACTTCGCCTTTGTAAACCGTAGTTGTTCGTGGTTTACTTTCCTCTTTGGTCGTATGTTTGGCACCGATTCTAACCATTTTCAATTATAGTGCTTCATTTCATTCACACCTTCGCTAGATTCTAACATTTTTTTTACTTTACTGGCACTGTTTGTTCAGTTAGTAGGTCAATTGCCATAAAAAGTGTAACAGCTCACATGATTTGTGTACGATCGTTATTTACGCACGTAAACATGGTATCACAACCTCCTCCATATTTCTTATTAGTCCATCTTTGTTTAACGTCTTAGTGTATCTAATGCACCAATATCATTCAAACTACTGTCTCAAATTTCTACTCGATTATATTGTGGTTGCTAGCATCAACTTCGATTGTTACTTCGTCAATCAACGGAACCGGTTCTCCTTTAACCGAGATAGTAAAGCAATACTGCGCTTTGCACGCATGCGTAGTCTTTCAAGCTGGTGATGCATTTTTGAGTCATACATACACACGTTGTGGGCTGGGGAGGTACCTGGATAACCACCACCGTTGTAACTAATAATGCCTATGAACATCCATCTTGATGTTCAATCGTTCGATACTTATGTACTGTGCAGGCCACTGCACGCTACATCACTTTGTCAGTGGGATTTAGCTGTGTGTGTAAACACAATGAAGGTTTACTGATCTATATATGTATGAAAGCACAAGCCTGATCCAGTCAGAGACTGCACGTGAGCTGAGATACTGTCAGGTTGCCCAGGCTTAGACAAATATGAAAAAAAAGAAACAGAAAGGAAATAGAAATAGTAGTGAGACTCCTGCGTGTTTCCGCACGCAGCACATTACCTTCGGTAAATCAACTAATTCTGCTCAAAACACCGCGATTATCCTGGAGATATCGCAAGCATATGCATGCACGCTACGCGGTCAACGACTGCACGTGGGCTCGGATGCTGTGAGTTTACCCAGGCCTATCAGTAAAACCTGCATGGATGTGCAATCGTGCTGTATTTCTGATTATTTTATTATTATTATTATTATTTTATTATTTTATCCTTTTCGCATATCTGTCTAGGCCCGGGCAACCTGACAATGTCTTTGCCTACGCAGAATCTCTGACGGTGCGGCACTTTGCCGGTATTTAGGTTTGTGATTTGTTATATACATCAAGTCCCGAGGAGCCTGAAAAGACTCTTAACGCTTGTCGAAAATAGATATCAATATATTGTATTTAGGCGTGGACTCAGGCGTGCATCTAGGTAAACTGCCACACAAACATAGACTACGAATGGCCTGAGATACTGTTTTGTTCCTCAAGCTAGACGCACATACTAACAAGAAGATGGCAGTGAGACTCCAGTGTGTTCCTGCGTGCAGCCAAGTATCCATGGCAAATCAATTTAGCACGGTCTCACTTATGCGGGAGACAAGTACTGCACGATAACACATCGGTGTAGCGATGTGTTCTTGTCAAACGTGTATATTATAATTCATCATCTGCCTCCTCGTCCAATCTGGTTAGGGTTAATTTTTATAAAGTAGACTGTTGCGACAAGCGCTTGATTAACAAAATAGCAACATCAAAGAACACCGTAATACTTGGGGTACTGTCCTCGTGGATGTGCAATCGTATCATGGATATACTTTTGTGCGGAATTTCCGCTCTATGTTAAACTGATTTGCCACCGGTAGTGGGGTGCGTGCGTAAACACTCTGGAGTCTCACTGTTGTTTCCATTCTATTTTAATTTCTCATATCTATTTGGGCTTGAGCAACCTGACAGTTTCTTAGCCCATGTGTAGTCAATGACTCTGCAGCACTTTTCTTGGATCATTTTCTTATATCATCCATTCATAGGTGCAGTCACTTTTATCCATTGTCCATTGATTCCTAAATGTCCGAAATTTCACTTTCAAGATTTTATGTCGAAAGATAGAAACCGCAGTAAAGTGATAGTTTTCATGTAGCCTCCAAAAGACTGTTACATTTTTCCCGAACTACGCCTAACTGATTATTCCTGAGCAATGGTATTTACAGCGTGTATGGCATGAAAGCACAAGCCTGATCCAGGCAAAGTGCCGCACAGTCAGAGACTGCACGTGAGCGATATTACTGTCAGGTTGCCCAGGCCTAGATAGAAATGAGAAATAAAAAATAAAGATGGTAGTGAGACTCCAGCGTGTTTTAGCTCACTACCCGTGGCCAATCAATTTAGCACGGTGTTAGCGCACAGCACATAAGTACTGTACGATTGCGCATCCGTGTGTATTATGGTGTACGGCAAGTTTTACTTGAACTGGAACTCTTCGAAAGTTTAAAAAAGCCTAGAACACCTTTTCTTTGCTTTTCTCTCTCTTGCTTGCTACCGATATTTCTCATGACATTTTAAGGGGGTGATTTTGATGAGCACAATAAAAACGGCATATGGTATATATATGGCATGGAAGCACAAGCCTGATCAAGGCAAAGTGCCGCACAGTCATCGAGTGAACCTGTCGGGTTGCCCAGGCCTAGACAGATATAAGGTGGGAATAGAAATAGAAATGGTAGTGAGACTCCAGCGTGTTTCAGCATGCAGCTCACTACCGTTGGCCAATCAATTTAGCACGTTGTTAGCAGAGACAAGTACGCATAATCGCTTAGCGTTCGATCACAAGCGAATACGAATTCATTCATCTGTTAATTAGTTATTTCCCCCAGCTTGATGGAGATATACACCTCTGCATTTTACTTATCAGATTTCAATTTATCACACTCAAGAGAATAACTGTGAACACAGATTCGCTTTCATCAAATGGCTCTTCGACGACGCATTTTAAAAAAAACATTGACTTTCATCACTGTAGTTCATTCATACATTTTGACCTGATACATGTAATTCGATCAACTTTCCATTCTTTTCCAGGCTAATAATTTACCATACAGCACTCATGCAAATCCACGCTTTTCGGACCCGTACATGCGTTCTATTTATTCTGGTTATCCTGCTGGTTCTACCTATGCTTATTACCAAACCGGTGCACCCCCGGGAACTATGCACCACCAACAGATGCAACAAGTGCTTCGTCCCCAGACCACCGTTCCACAAATGGATTACTCTTCATCGAATCCGATTTCTCCTTATCCACCTCAGTCCACGACTCCGGCAAATGGTGGCGATGGACCTTTAGGATGTCCCAGTTCCACAATGTACCCTAATGCGAACCAAATTAACTCTCAAACACCCTCCCCGGGGCCACATCGCGCGATTACACCCTTTGCTTCTCTCCAACAAATTGCTCAAGATCCCCGCAGTTCATCACGCGACACAGACTCACATGACAGGGCTCATGCTACTCCTTCCAGCGATTCGACCCTCAAATCTTTTACCAATCCAGCTGGGGAATCAGACAACACCAGCCCTTCAGCACTGGTTCGTCCAATAGAAGTGAGTTTCGGGTCTATCCGCTTCCTTGTGATCCTAAATGCAATCGTTTTAGTCTCACGCATTTTGCTATTTCCCCCTTATCGGCTTCTTTAACACACGGCTTTTTCATCGCAGGGATCAAAGTCCCCGGTTGCTTGTGAAACGCCACGAGAGTTGCCCGATGAACAACAATCTGGGCGCCAGTCTGCTGAAACAAAGTCCGCCAATAGTGTCCTGCGTGATGCGTGTTCTCCTTCAGCGAATTTGAATTCATCCGGCACGTTAGCGAGTCCTGCTATGTTAGCCCGAGGAACCCCTCCTTCGGATTCACCTACAGTCCATCCCTCGTTTGGCAATGCCTCTCCAGCACCCCAGCAAGGAATACCAAACTCATCCTCCTCGGGAGGATCAAGTACGTTCATGTTCGATGTTTTACTATGCCCGTGTGTTATCAACCAATAAAACACTCGATTTGCACACCCATCCATCCATTCATCTATTTATCTGTCGATTTAATAAAACGTATAACTTGCTGCTTCAACATACAGGTCTAAATTTATATACCAGTAAGTAGCTTGCTAGTGCTTACATGTGAAAATCAGTATTGCAAGGCCTGGGCAACCTGACAGTATCTTTGCCCACGCGCAGTCTCTGCCTGGATCAGGCTTGTGCCTTCATACCATGATTACTACGCTTCTTATGTAGGCATTCTAGATTACCTCTTATTATTGCTCACCGTTTTGGTACTTACGCTCAAAAGTTCCCTTGTCTTGTGGTGTATATGTGAATTAAATGCGTGCAAATACGGATTTTCGTTTGAAGCCCACGAGTTAACCCCATTCGCACATGTATAGGCTTACTCACTTTACTTTTGTGCGACTATCTCCTCCTGGAGGATGAGTCGGTTTCCTTGACGTCACGGATTTCAGCCACCCACGCTAGGCGGTTAAAAGCGAGATCCTCGCCGATTTTAAGCCAGGTCCAATCTCACGTGCGCCATCCGTAAACCGATCGTAGACCAAGCAGCTCCACATCCGATCTCACGGTGGCGAGCCAAGTCTTCACTTGTCCTCAGCGAAGAGAACGTCATTCTGTGTAGGGTGTCGGCGATAGTGTCACCCTGGTTAGTTCAGCGTCCGAGCGTCTCAGGGTGTGGCCAAACTATCTCAGTCGGTGTTGTCGCAATATGGAACTCAGGCGCGGGATATGAAAACAACGGCGGCGAACCTCGTCATTCGTTAGTCGCTCATCACATTGAACATTGAGGATGCGTCGGAGACATCAGTGGTCGAAAAGCTCTAGTTTCCGCATATCGTCCACCCGCACAGGCCACTTCTCGCATCCATAAGTTAGAAACTGGGCTAATCGCCGCTCTGTAAACGCGCAGCTTTGTACGTTGGGTGATTTCGCTGCGGCTAAATAGAACCCAACACAGTCGCCGTGCGCACAGCTTATACACGGGTCAGTATCTTATCCCTGGCTTGTCCTGACGGTAGCACGGATGAACCAAGGTAACCAAAAGTGTTCGCCATCTCCAAGTTCTCGCCATCAATCTTGAGAGGCAGATGAGGTCCAGTGGCGGTGGTAAAATACTTCGCGTTGCGCGTGTTGATTCGTAGCCCCAGCATAGCAGCAAATGAGCTGAGGCGTTCCAGGGTCGTCTGAAGCGTTCCAGGATCATCCCCCAAGATTACGATGTCGTCGGCATACTCCAAATCGACACGTGATTGAAAGCTTATCCGATGATGTCTTACATGTTTGTACCTTGTTACCGTTTCTCTACTGTTCCATGGCATGCGGATCCTGGTCGTAATGTTCCCGTATTTTGTTTACCTGTTAATATCTGATCAACAGAACTGTTTTCCCGCACTACTTTAGGATAAATGGTCAAGCTTTCACGAAAGTCCTGTTAGTTTTTTATTTAAGCTTATGCCCATTTACTTTCCAACTTCCATTTGAATTATGAAGGTACTTGAGGCACGAGTTTCAAAAGAGTACTCCAGAACAATGCAGCTTGTGACGGACTCGCATGCTCTGTACTTTGAACAATCATTCAAGTTTAACAGGATACTCATCCTAAAAACTACTCATTGGAATGGTGTGACAACCGAAAAGATACGTAAAACATGGATTTTCAACTTTAAAATAGAAGAAAATCGTAAATTTCGATTCTGAGGGATGACTGTTTGTCATTCATGAAAATCCAACCAACCAAAACTATCTCATTCGAGCCATAATTTTATAAAGGCCGAGGAATGAATGAATGAAAGCACAAGCCTCATCCAGGCAAAGTGCTGGGCAGTCACAGACTGCACGTGGGCTAAGATACTGTCAGGTTGCCAAGGCCAAGGAATAAGAGTTCGTGAGGTTTCCTAGACGGAACATTAAGTAGTATCTGCTGCATTGTTGTTCCACGATGTAAGCTAATGTTTCTTTTGCGCACGCGTTTGTCTACAATTACTTTTACTTTTACTTTTGTGCGACTATCTCCTCCTGGAGGATGAGTCGGCCTCAATGAAGATTCTTGGAAATTTGAGTACAAAGCCGCGTCCCCAGCAGTACTCGGCGTTTGTTCGAGTCAGCTTCTCTAGCCTTGGCACAACCAAGTGCGACCTGCAAGGCAGCAAGGAGTTGCCAGAAAGAAGTGGTGTGCACCAACTAACCGTCTGTCAGACTCTGTTTCAGATTTTCCCTCAGGGTTTTCTCCCGAAGCCGTTCCCACGATCGGGTATCCCGCAAGGCAGCTGAGGTTTAAAATCAGGGTTTTCCTTCCCTTAGATCAAATGCCCTCCCAGGCTAACGAGCTCCATCTGCCCGAAGCAAACTGGTTTTCAGGCGCCAGTCACTCGCCCTCGCCCCTTCTCCTGTTGGTAGAAGCAGTTCCGCCGGGCTCGGGGAGCCACTCGTGCACACCAGAAGCTGGACTTGGTTGTCAGAGGCTATTTGAGACGCATGCCATATTGGAGTATTTTATAAACAGTGGGAGCTTATCCCCACTGCCACCCCCGGCTATGACTATCTTTAAGCCTCTAAACTCGAAGCTTGTGTTTTCGTAATTAGTGTGCTTTCATGTGTGTTATTTCGCTTTTTGCGTCACGCACCCAACATACCTTTACCTTAGGTTCACCCAGGCCCCCGTGCGTCCCGAATCCACAGCACCGCCCTTTCAACAGTGGCGTTTCCGGACAAGTACCGAGACATCCCTACCCATGTGCTCAACCAGGACAACCGTACGCATTCGGAAATCGAACCCCGTTGTACGGATCTACCATGACAGGATACACGATGCGCCCCATGGTCAATAACTTTCCCACACGTCACCCTTCGCAATATCCTTTTCAACCGGGTGCTGCTAGCATGCCACCTCCTGCCCCACCCCCGCAATCCAACCAATTTCAACCGGGACCCGGGCCAGCTCAACAAACAACCGGGCCAGCTCCGTATAGCGTGCCAAGCTCGGTTCCGTATTGCAATGCTTCCGCAACCTGGGATCCACATTCCGGTTCACCACTTACCGGAGGCAGCCCGCAGCATCACCAACAGCTTTACGGTAATTGCGTCACGCTTTGATAAAGATGATTGATTGATAATTTCCCGTGGTAGTGTGTGAAGCACGCGGGAAGTCTCTGTCTAGTCACCGGTAACCGCTTAGTATAATACCGAAACCGTTAATGGGACGCTTCCGTTGTTCTTTTCGGTTACCTCTGTACAGATCAACTGTGCATTTCAGATCACCCTGAAACATAAGCGTATGGTTGTCTAATAACATTGCTACATTGTAACTGACAGTATCTTAGCCCACGTGCAGTCTCTGACTGTGCGGCACCTTGCCTGGATCAGGCTTTTGATTTCATACATACATACATACATACATACATACATACATACATACATACATACATACATACATACATACATACATACATACATACATACATACATACATACATACATACATAC